>CAHIKZ030000767.1:312500-327500 GCA_903632075.3 Acanthosepion pharaonis
ATATAATATATAAATAAATATATAAAAAATATATATATATATATATATATATATATATATATATATATATATATATATATAAATGGATATGCATATTATGTATGTAATACCCTTGGAAATGGTATGAATCCATTTCTTTTCCCAAACATACCCCAAGCTATTGGCAGGTTGGACTCTGTAGTCTTGAGTGCAGCCAGTTTTGGAGTTTATCTCTGCATTCAAACCCCTGCCATCATATCAGACCCAACAAACGCAGAGAAGTCCTGGGTCCTGTAATGGATTGAAACGCTCAATTAAATGAATAAAACTTTATACCCTGAAACAAACACTTGTAAATGAATGTCTCTGCACACACACACACACACAGACACACACAGACACACACACACATATATTTAGCCAGCTATTATATTTAAATACATAAAGTTCTTGAACAGAGGATATTATCAGAGGGCAAACCATGTTGCATTAACGTCTTTTCACACATTTATCATCATGGCATGTTCATCCAGTAGAAAGGCTAATCTTTGCCATCAGTTATCTGTTAAGAGTGTGAAGTGTCCTCAGACGCATTTCACACAAGGAACTTCATAAATGGCAAAGAAGAAAAATACGTAACCAAAATAAATTTGATTAATTATACAAAATGTTGGATAGGTTTTATTTAACCCTCTGCAAGGCAAAATCAGATTGTAACCATATGACAACAGAATAATCATTTTTCCTATTCTTCTTTTTACTATGTGTGGTGTCCCTTCAGAACACTGACGATCATTGCTCTCCACAATTTCATCCTCAAAGCGAATTTTGGAGTAACTTTTAAATGTTTTTTTACTGGGTTTTAAAGACACAGCCTAAAATCACGTTCCATGGTTCCAAGATAAATCTACTTCAATTGGACAAAGGAACTTTTGTCTGGGTTTTCACGATATGTCTGCATATCATTGTATCGGTTATTAGCTACATTTTGTGAGGAGATTTGGGTAGGGATGTATTTTTGAAAAACTTGACATCCGTTGAATGCATGTCGTATGGATTTTTTTTTAAATTTATTGTTAATGGCAAAAAAAAATTTACGGCGGAAATTTTTTTTCCTATTTGTAAATTTAAAGATTTTTTAACGGGGTGTTCAGATTAGAATACTTTTTATTTAACATTTTTCTGATTTGAAATATTCTCATTTTTAATTTTTATTATACTATATTTTTTTTTTTATGAACAGTTAAATGTACTTCAGCAACCGAAATGGTAATTAGAATCCCAACTTTTTATATTATGTAGGATTATTTTATGAACAGTTGAACAGTTGTAACGTGAATTTCAAGATCTGAGAAATTGTCCTTTTCCAAATGTATTAGAATCCCTTATATTATGTAGGATTATTTTTATGAACAGTTAAATGTATTAGAATCCCTTATATTATGTAGGATTATTTTTATGAACAGTTAAATGTATTAGAATCCCTTATATTATGTAGGATTATTTTTACATCAAGTAAAGAACAGACAGATTAAGATTCCACAGTTCGTTAGCATTTACTTTTTTAAAAGAAAGCAAAATAATATGATAATGTTTTTATTTAAAAAATATTTTACATTGCTACATAAAAAAATGTCTAAAGGTGAACATTGGAGTCAGCACTCGGAGGTGACAGACTGTTTCATGCTAAATGCAATCATAAGGTCTGATGATTGCATTTAACATGAAACAGCCTCGATAACCTCTGGAGGTGAAAAAATTTAAACAGAAATATTTCTGAATACAATTTTTAGTAAACTCAATATTCATTTTTATTATAAATTATATAAAACTATATGCCCTATCTCTGATATTGGAAGCACTTTATGCCATAAAATATAAAAACAAACATTTTTGGTAAGGGGTAAATGAAAAAACTATATTTCTTCATATATATATATATATATATATATATATATATATATATATATATATATGCCAGGATTTATGAACTTTTTAGAACCATTAAACCACAAGGAAGCCATTATGGTAAAAGGAAGGCTCGATTATCCTATTTAAGAGCAAAAAATGCACATTGCTCACACAAAATATATATATATATATATATATATATATATATATATAGATATATAGATAGATAGATATAGATATTGATATATTAGTGGTAAAATATACATACATATGCAATCATATATCTAAAATTCCAATGGAATAAATTATGACCATGGAATATTAGTTTTTATGCCTTTTTATTATATTTTATTATATATATATATATATATATATATATATATATATATATATATATGTGTGTGTGTGTATTTATTCAAAAATTATAACATAAGCATGTTATAACATCACAATAAAAATAGCCATTGTGTTTCATCATTCCTGGTGTTTTATCAATTGATAGTGTTGATTGGAAAATAAAGAGTTTTTTTTTAATTCAAAACAAAATCAAACCCCCAAAGTGTTGAAACAAAATGGCTATTTTTGTTGTGATATTATAAGATGCTTATGTTATAATTTTTGAATAAATATATATATATATATATATATATATTAAAGACATTTTTATTTATGTTTAACGTTTTTTTTTTTTTTTTTTTTTTTTTTATAGATACAATATATATAGATACAGTAAATTCGACCTTGTCTACCATAAGGTTCATGGTGGCCGAGTGGTTAAGGCATGTCAGCGTATATGACAGTTCCGTATAGGATGCAGGTTCGAATCCTGTCTATGAACGAATATTTTCTATGAAAATTTCTCGGACATTCAGGCCGGTAAATGTTATTTAATACTGTTTATCTTAAACAGAGCATTTGCTTAAATACTTGTATCTATAAAAAAAAAAATAACAACGTTAAACATAAATAAAAATGTCTTTAATAAATAAATTGTCGGACCTTGTCCATTTCTTAACATATATATATATATATATATATATATAACTTATATAAATAGATACACAGACATATTTTTTTTCAGTTTTTCTCTATTTCTCATTCTCTACATTCATAAGAATGTCCATCTTTTTCTCTCTTTTTATATGCAAAGCATTCATTGATGTCTCCTTCTCATTCCCTTACCCCTCATATGCAAAACATATTTTTCTTTCTTTTTCTATGCTGTTATATTTCTTATGACTATGAATGTTATTTTTAGTCAGTACACATGTTTAAGATTTTATCTCTGTTTTTTTTTTTCTTAATTGGTTAAATTACTAACAGCCAAGTTTGAGAAGTCCTACGAAAGAAAGATTGTACCTCTGACAGGAATTGAACCTGCATCCCTTTTTTTTACATCAGGGAAACCACTTCTAAATACAAAGCATGCTTCTATCAGTTTGGCCATGGAGCCAGACTAACAGGAAACAGTTCGAATCAGCTCTTAAGGAAAGCATGTTTTTCTTGTTGTGACTTCTATGAAGCTCTATCTTTATATATATATATATAATGGAATTTTGGGGATTTAGGTAAATCATTATAGTAATTCATTGAGTTTAGATTTCACAACAGAATGCAAATAGCAATGGACGGCAATTTCATCCTGTTTTGGGATTCATCAGCAGTGTGCACCCACGACCAAGATTAGAACACATAATGAGGAAAGAAGGCTTGGAGAAATTAACACTCACAGAACACACCAGCAGTAAGAGAAACAGAGGAAAGCAGTAAATGAATGAAGGATGAAGTACAAAAAAAATAAGAAAAGAGGATTGTAAAGAAAGAAGTATTGTGGGGAACAAAATATAATAACTGGAAACTTTGGAGAGCCATGAATTCCCACGTCCAGAAGGGACATGGCACATAGAGAGAGAAGGAGGAGGCGAGGGTTGGAGGGAACTAATCACATGGTTTGTCTCTCATTCCGACTTGAAGACGCCTACTATAAAGAGGCGAAGCACGTAGTCTTGTATAGCCTTTTTTTTCAATTTGTCTCCTTATTCTCCCACTCTAGCTAACCAGAAACACGATGCCCTAACTACAGAGATTCTATTTCAAGAAGAGAATATTGGGCGGTGTGTCACTAATTTTGGAAGTTGTGCCACAGTCTCCGCTCCCACCCTGTACCATGAAAATAAATAACTAAATAAATGAACCCCTGCTTGGATGATAAAAGAGATTGTCAGTAATCTATCAACGATAAAGTTCTAGTCGCTGCAAAAAAGGCTAATTTCAAAGGGTACAGACACTTTTCAGCATCTTGAGAGCATCATCTGAAAACATCCTGCCTGCATCTGTTTGTTACCATCTATGTACTTGGGAATAGGAAGGTGTCAGCTGTTTTAGTTGGTGACTGCAGCTAAAAGAAAAAAAAGGGATCCAGGCATTGAAATTCCTACCCACCAACCTGCTTAAACTCATCCCACATTGTTGAATGCAAAGAATTATACTAGTGCATGTAGATATAATTTTTTTATTATTATCATTTTACCCAAAGAAAGGCAATAAAGCCACTAAGATGCAAGGAGGCTTGCTCAGTCTGAAAGACTCTGAGAAAAAAGTCTGTTTGATAAGCCATCAAATGCAGTAGTTGAATTTAGTGAATGGGCCTGATGAATTTAGATTTCTCTGCTTTTCACTTCCTTTGACCATTTGAAATTCAAGACGTGTAATCCCTATTATTATTTATTTGTTAACCATTCCACCCCAAACAAGGCAATAAAGCCACTAAGATCTGAAAGACTTGAGAAAAAAGTCTGTTTTGGGGATATTGAGTTTAAAAGAAGATGAGAAAAATAAAAACATTATTAAAAAGGAGGACAATAAAAAGAACAGATTTCTTTTGATACATGACTGACAAGGCAGATTTTTTTTTCTTGCAGTTGGTTGCCATTTCTTTCTGCCATAGACCAGTTGTCATCCAAGGCTATAGAACTTGGTCTGACCTGCTATTTACCCACAGCTGGTGGGAGGGGGGGGAGAAGAGGATTCATACCTTTTCCAAGGGTATTAGCATGTAAGTGAATGTAATGGATTTGACAGGTATTTGAACTTGTTTCTCCGATTCCTCAATCCGAGCCACTATCCATTACTCCATACTTTTCCCAAGAGTGTTTGCACATAAGTGAATGTAATGAACTGGATTTCGAACTCAGATCTCCGAGTTTGAATTCCAAGCTGTTACACATTACAGTAGAACACAAAACCACAAGATGCATAGGAAGAGTAAAAGTTACTTTTTGGAAAGAAATCCTCCACTGCTATATGATGTCACAATACCCAACACCACAAAAGGCTAAAAAAATAAATATATAAACATTAGCCATATTCTAAAGTAGACTCATCAGATTGAGACTTTCATATGGATGCCATTGATGGCACCAAACCCATTCAGAAGTATTTAAATTCTCAGCTTTATACAATCGCTTTCAAAGACCAATGAAGCCTGTATGCCTTGATGAGTACCATTCTTCTTCAAACCTTGTAGACTAATGCTACACAATCACAAGCAAAGAACTGTACCAAATATCAAAAACTTGAGGACTTTTAACAGCAACAGCAGCTAAAGTTGATATCACATGTAACTCAAAGAGAAAATAATCAAAATATTGACCTTTCACACAACTTCAAACAAAAGGTTAGGAAGGAAACCTCTCATTAACCCATTACCTGCCATGAGCCCCATTTGGGGATCTGTTAAAATTAAACTCATTACATGTTATTCCTTGTATTTACATTGAATTGCTTACATACATTGCATTTGCAGAGGTATATTTTATAACACTTAGCCTTTAAAGTTTCTATTATTAGCCGTAAGAAGATATTTTCTGTCGTAATTTTACATTTCACGAGTAGAAAAATAATGACTATTTTGAAATGTATTTTTTTATTATTTCTAATCAATATTATTTTTTGATGTTTTATACACATATATATTTGATGTTCTTGTTTCTATAGAAACAACAATGGTAACTACTGAAATTAAACATAAGGAATAAATAAACTCCTAAGACACCTGTCTGGGCCAAAAATGCGCATTAAAAGTTTTGGCAGTAAATGGGTTAATCTGAAATTTTAATTTACTAAGATTTCTCAAATGTGCAGGCCGATTGACTTAATAAACACTGTCAGCTCAGGTTTGCTCGTGACTGGTGTGGTATTAAAGTTTTGCCAGTGGTTTTTATACAAGTCCACAAGATGTGCAATAAGTTTATTTCGAAACGTAGTTGTTGTTATTATGGTTGATGATAGCTTAGTCCTAGTTCTTCTTTTCGTACCCGGTTAATCCGACCCGATTTGTAGATCTTGATACCATTTTGACATCTGCTCCTTCATTCCTGTCTACCCACGAATGACGAACAAGGTAGGTCCAAAGTAGAAAAATAATGACTATTTTGTAATGTATTTTTTATTATTTCTAATCAATATTATTTTTTGATGTTTTATACACATATATATTTGATGTTCTAGTTTCTATAAAAACAACAATGGTAACTACGGAAATTAAACATCAGGAATAAATAAACTCCTAAGACACTTATCTGTTCCAAAAAATATTTAAAAAATTTGGCAGTTAATCGGCTAATACTACTAGACTTAAGAAATCTATTTTCCTGAAAAATTGTTTGAATAAAAAGTCTTTTCAAATTTCAACAGTAAGTAGTACAGGCTGTTTGGTCAATGAATGGTGAGGGTTTCCTTATAAGGAAATGGCTAATATTACTACTACCATTCTTATTTGACAGAATAAAAAAAATACTTCAGAAAACTTGAAATGTGATTCTACCAATGAATGCTGAGAATAACATGGACAGAGCATGCAATGAATGAAGAAGTTCTAAGAAGAACATGAACCATAAAAAAACTGCTGATAACAACCAGAAAGAAAAAGCTGAAATGTTGGGGGGGGGTATATAAAGAGGAAAGAAGGCTTGGAGAAATTAACACTCACAGAACACTATTGATGCAGCAAATGAAAAATGAAGGATTTCTAAGGAGAATCAGTACTACAAAAAAAAACTACTTATAACAACTGGAAGGAAAAAGCAGAAATTTTTTAAATACATAAGGAAGAAAAAAGGCTTGGAGAATTTAACACACAGAACACATCAATGGCAAGAGAAACAGACAAAAACAGCAAATAACTTACTTGATATGTTTAAGAAAATGAATGGTGGTACAAGTACAACAAAAAGAGACAAAAGAAACATGTATTGTAGAGAGTAACAAAAGACTGGAAGCTGGAAGAGCCATGATCAAAGGGACATAGTACATAGAGAGAGGAGGTAGAACAGAGCCAAAGTAGTAAGGCACCCTGTAAGAATCAAACTCATGAACAATAGCCATTGAGACTATCATTCTATAGTAGACAATTTGATGTAGGCACTAAGTACACCCAAGTCAGGCACAAGGCCATAAAAGTGGGGGAACCCATTCATCTGATGCCTTGACAAAAGTCTCATTACTAGCATGTCACAATTTTTAAGAGAGAATGCAACCAGATTAGGCTTCCATTATTGTATATAACATAACTTTTTCTCTTCATGTTGTTTTAGAGAAGAGTTATCGAGTTTAGATTTGTTTGGTTCTGGTTTGTTTTATGGCATATCAACTTCAATGGGTTATTTAATGCCAACAAGATTTTTACTGCTAGTAATATTTTTTTTTCAAAATTAATAGCTGGTAATTTTTTTCAAAAATGCATTGCTGGTAATATTTTTTTATAATATGTATTGCTGGTAATAATTTTTCTTTAAAATTCATTGCTAGTAATAATCTTTACAAAAGTATTTCTGGTATTAAAACCTATTTATTCACTTTCATAGTGTTTTGACTCCTTTTGGGGTTAACTTTTTACCCAAAGCTGGGACCCTACCTGGTGCTACCCCCTAGGTCAGGGTGGACCTGGGAACACCAGCAATTAAGAGGTGGTTCGCACCTCAAAACTTCCTGAACAGAGGCCTTGCTGTTGGGCGTAGTTTATTGTCTTAACCAGGACTGAGTTATCTAGTGTCAAGTTAGGCTTATGCAGTCAGCAGCTAAAGATGAGGCGAGAATTTGGAAGCGATTAATATCTCTAACAGCCATGTAACATTGTTCAAAGCGTCAATGGTCATTGTAGCTTTGGTTAAAAAAAGCTGCACTCGTGCCAGACAAAAAAGAATCCTGCAGGAATTCCAACAGAAGGTAGCAAAAGAAAGGAGGAAGAAAGGACTAACCATTAATTTTAAAAAGGCAGAATATCTGTTTGTCATTGAGATGAACAGGCCAAGATGCAAACTACAAAATAGAGATGCCAAAAATCATGCAAGTACAGAATTTTAAATAACTGGGAAGTGTTTTAACAGATGACAGAAAATAAGACTCAGAAATCCGAAGACATGTTGGAATAACAAGAGATTCCTCCCAAAAGCAAATCAAAGTATTAAGAAACAGGAACGTTGCATTAGAAAAAAATGGAAGGCTGCTGAAATGTAATATAATCAAAGTCGTCCTATATGGCAGTGAATGCTGGACAATTTCCTCATGGAGAAAAGGAAACTGAGGTAGACAGACAGCAATAAACTGAGGCAGCCAGACAGCATCAAATATAGATATGCAGATAAAATACATCAATCTCAGATAGGAAAGACAGACAGCAATAAACTGAAGCATATAGACAGCATCAAATATAGATAGGCAGATAGACAGCAATAAACTCCTCCCAAAATGCAAAGTATTGAGAAACAACATCAAACTTTGGCAGACAGACAGCAATAAACTGAGGCATATAAACTGCATCAAATATAGACAGATGGACAACATCAAACTTAGATAGGCAGACAGACAGCAATAAACTGAGGCATATAAACTGCATCAAATATAGACAGATAGACAACATCAAACTTACACAGACAGCAATAAAATGATGCATATAAACAGCATCAATTATATCAGACAACATCAAACTTAGATAGGCAGACAGAAGGCAATAAACTGAGGCATATAAACAGCATCAAGTATGGATAGGCAGATAGACATCAAAAACAAATAGGCAGACAGACAGCAATAAGCTGAGGCATATAAACAGCATCAAATAGAGACAAATAACATAAAAACATAGAAGACAGACAGCAATAAACTGAGGCATATAAACTGCATCAATTATAGACAGATAGACAACATCAAACTTAGATAAGCAGACAGACAGCAATAAATTGAGGCATAGAAACAGCATCAAATATATATAGACAGACAACATCAAAGGAAAGGCATAAGCAAACCTATGTGTATAGATAGTAATAAACTGATTGGTGGACTGTAGAAATTTGGTTCTACAGAAGGATGCTGAGAATGCCATATAGGAACATGATCAACAATGAAGATTTAAGGAAACAGAACAAAAAGGACAGATAAACTTAAAATGAAGAGATGGTTGAAGTTATATGAATGAGGAAAGTGGGCTTGAAGAATTTGACACTCATAGGACATATAATGCAAAAGCAGTAACTTGAAACATTAAGTAGCTTACTTAACAATGTGTAAATGGATAGCAAAAAGGGAGAGGAAGAGAGACATTACTTAGGGCTACAAAGACTATGAAGTGGTGGAGAACCATGTTCACCATAAGGGGAGAAAAAAAAGCAAAAAAAGGATAGACAGATAGACAGCAATAAACTGAGGCAGATAGACAGCATTAAATCGAGACATATAGACAGCCATGAACTGAAATATGCTGACAGCAATAAACTCAGGCAGATAGAAAAATCAAAGGTGGATAAATAACAATAAACTGAAACAGGCAGATAGCATCAAACTTAGAAAGCAATAAACTGAAGCAGATAGACAGCAATATACTTAGAAAGACAGAAAGCATCAAATTAGAATAGCAATAAAGTGAACTAGGCAGATAGACAGCAACAACAGGTGGTAGAGAGACAGCATCAAACTCAGAAAGACTGTTAAGCAGCAATATACTGAGGCACACAGCAATAAACTCAGGCAGATTGATAACATCAAACATTGGTAGATAAGTAACAATAAACTGAAACAGGCAGATAGCATCAAACTTAGATAGACAGCAATCAATGTAGGCTAATAGACAGCATTAAATTTAGACAGATTGATAGAAATAAGTTGAGGCAGATAAACAGCATCAAACTAAGAATAGCAATAAACTGAAATAGCAACAACATGAGACAGAAAAAACAGCATCAAATTTAGAAAGGCAGCTAGACCGCAATAAACTGAGGCATATAGACAGCATCAAATATAGATAGGCAGACAGACAGGGACATAGGAGGATATGCAGAAGCAAACTTAAATAGGTGTATAGATAGTAATAAACTGATTGGTGGACTATAGTTGAATGAATTTCATATCTTTTTATGTCTAGACCCAGTTTAACGCCCACTTAGCATCTGTCTCTATAAACAGTATCAAGTGTTCTAAATTACACTTGCAACAGACCTCCCACATATAGAGTTATACAAACTTCAATTTGTCATGAGACGTAATGCTTCAGAACATACCATTCACCTGGCAAGAATGGTTGTCTTCACTTCATGTCTGGTATGCAATGTCAGAAGAGTACAAATTTGGTAACCAATTACTGGCATATGGTAAACCAAAAAAAAAAATCAGATAGGTTCAAGGAGGAGGTGTAGTGAGAAGAGAGAATTCTTTGTAGTCAATGCTCTTTACAAAAGCCTAACCCTTTGTTTTCTATTCTTGAGGAATTCCTGAAAGTCTGTTAGAGTGTGCTGCCATAAATCTAAATATGAAATTATTTATGTTTTCTGGTAGATTCCGACATTGTCTTAATATCTGTGATTCATGCAAAGGACGCCATCTTTTCTGTTAGCTTTTGGTTTTAATTTATTTGACCTTTCCTTTTTTGAAAAAGTTCTTAAAAATTTGACAGGAGTCATTGCAGTATAATAAATCTATTTAAATTTATACACATCTGTTTAGAAGAAGGGAATGAAAATATGAATATGCAAAATGAAGGTCAGGAACTGAATGCAAAGGGTCAAAATGAAAACCTTAGACCAGTGATACTCAACTGCTGTGCTTAAGTGTGCTATGAAATAGTCATGGCACACATACACACACACACACACAGATACATAAATACATATATATATATATATATATATATATATATATATATACTAGCAGCCTGGCCCTGTGTTCCCCGTGCTTGATTCAAAACTCGTACAGCAATCGCTATCACTTGACTTAAAATATTTTTGCCCTTCCTTGCCTTTAAAGGAGTGCCCTTTGCCGTGCTGATGTTGCTACATGCCTTACTTCTTGCCTATCTCACACTGCAAATTTTTTCTAGGCTCTATACTAAACATTAAATCTGTTACAAAAAAAGAACTAAACAAAATGAGCACAAAACAATCAGCTTTAAAAAAGGACTCGTAACTGGAAAAACCGAATGAAAAAAGAATGTTAACAACAAATACTTTTTCACACCCAACCAAGTTCTGCAGAATCAGAATCAATGTTGAGTTTAAGCAAGCGAATGAGCCAATTGGAGTAAAGTGCCATGCAGATTTAAATTTTTCCCACTTGTGACGAATGCAGCTATCGATTTTTTTGCATGCTAGCATGCTAGTTAACATTCATGTCAGTCAGCTATTGGCTCTCACGCTGGCCAATAGAATCTTCCTGCCTATTCATGGCAGCCAACTATAGACTCTCACTCTGGCCAGTACAAAATGGCTGCAAACTATATGAAAACCGCCATAGAAGCATGAAAAAATCAATTATTTCCACTATCGATGGGAGTTGGGAAATGCAAAGTCAGTCTTGGCCTTCCTGCTAACTTGGAGCATGTACATGTAAATTTTGATGCAAATCCGTCGAAAATTGTGGACATGCATTCATTACACACACACACACATCCTGCCTTCTACAGGTAGAGATAAATATACATGTATGTATATATATATATATATACACACACACACACATATCTATATCCATATCTATCTATATATATATATTTAAGTAATTCATCGAGTCTGATAGAAATCTCAACATAATGCAGAAAGCACTGGACGGCCGTTTCATCCTATATTTGGGACTCATCAGCAGTGCACATCCACTACCGAGAATTGAAACCCTGACAGTTAGGTTGTCAAGCAAACTTCATACCAACTGTTCCACTGGGCCTCGGTGATGAAGAGATTGCAAATCAGACTCTTCGTATACGTGTGTACGTGTGTGTGTGTGTGTGTGTGTGTGTGGAAGTAGTAATGGTACAGCATAAATATTTGAATAAATGAATAGGTATTAAACTTTTTATCGTACATTAGCTAAAAAGGCTTTATCAATTTTATTGCAATTTTCTACTTCTAATCTATATGAGTTCCTCAATCCTAAATAACGTCTTAAATAAGAAGCAAAAATGCCCACACTCAACTGAAGAAGAAATGAGGGTCTGTTTATCACACATTTGACCAAACATTGAAGAAATCACAACAACAAAAAAAAAAAATGGCAAGCACAGATTTCATGTTAAGCTGCACAAACAATTGAATAGAAACAATGAAATAAAATAAGTTCATATTTGTATGTGTGTTTTTTTTAAATTTATGGTTTTGTTTCATAATATTTAAATATATAGCCTTTAAGAACTATGCGAAGTGTGCTTTGATCTTTTCATTTGATCCTAGGTGTGGTGATGCTTAAAAAGGCTGGGAAACACTTCCTTAGAGCAAGAGATCAAGTTGGAAATCTTACACACAAGTAAAAAGATCAAAATGGGATCCTCATGACAAAGGCCAGGGATCAAAGAGAAAACTTACACTGAAGGCATTGATTGGTTGATTGATTAATTCATTTTTTATAGTTTATCAACCTTTGTGTGGGATATTTAAAGCTGAATATGATTTCAGACAATAGAAGCTTACTTACAGTACTTGGTGTTCCTAAGCAGTCCCCTTCTAAGTAATAACCATGACCCATACAATGGTGATTTCTATATCTACATCTACATTGTTACATATATATATATATATATATATATATATATATATGAAGAAAAATAGTCTTAAGATGTGCTATATTTATGAGATAAAGTGCTCAATATCAGAGATAGAGCATGTGTAAATATAAAAGTGAATATAAGTCAACATCTAGCATGAAACAGACTATAAGCCTCTAAGTGTTGACTTCTATGTTCACTTTTTATATATATATATATATATATATATATATATATATATATATTAATAATAATAATAAAAAACGTTGTGTATTGGGGACTAGTCCCTTTTGTATTCTAACATATATTGTTAAATATAACAGACAACTAATGTCTATTATTTTTTACCATGAGCCGTTCTAATCTTCGTATAGTTACTTTAAATTCAGAAGAAAATAAATGCAAAAACTGTCCAAATCCCTGCTAATAGCCCATGGCAAGAAGAGATGAGCTAACACCTTTCCCAAAAGAAAATGCGCGAAAGCTAGCGTCACAGGTGTGCCCTTGATTTGAACTCGATACGCCAAACCTACGTCCTGAGTCGATAACCGCTATGCCAGGCATACATCCAATAGATTTACTAAGTGCAGCTTAGAAGTGGTGCAAAGCTACAAGTATGGAGACACCCAGTGAGGATCGAACTCACTACATAGTTGTAATTGATCTAGCAAGACAAGATTGAAGTGCCACACTCTGAATAGATATCAGTAAATTGACATCAATAGATAATGACCATGATTAGATAGATAATTAACAGATTAGATAGATAGATAGATAGATAGATAGATAGATAGATAGATAGATAGATAGACTGGCAGAAATAGAGATAATTATCAGAATGAAGTAGATAATTATTAAAAAAATAGATAGACAGAGGATAGTGATCAGATATATATATAATGATCAGATATATATATATATATATATATATATATATATATATATATATATATATTTCAGATATATATATATAATTTTAGATACATATATATATATTTCAGATATATATATATATATATATATATATATATATATATATATATATAATTTTAGATATATATATATATTTCAGATATATATATATATAATTTCAGATATATATATATTTCAGATATATATATATATTTATTATATATATATATATATATATATTCATATATATATATATATATATATAATTTCAGATATATATATATATATATATATATATATTTATATATATATATATATATATATATATATATATATATATATATATTTCATTTTTTGTTTCACCTTTTGGAAGTGATGTCTGATGATCCAGTGTCCTTTAAAAGATCTCTGTTGAAATAAACTATTACAATGGAGCCTTAAAGTGGTCTGTTTTCTTTAAATATATATATATATATATATATATATATATATATATATATATATATATATATATATATATATAGAGAGAGAGAGATAGACAATGGTCATTTCTATATCTACATCTGCATTGTTATATATATATATATATATATATATATATATATATATATATATATATTAGCTTAAAATCTGCCCTATAGAGCAGTATTTAAGCTAGATCTTGCAGTGGGTTCTTAATTGGGTCTTCATCACAATAGGTAGAGAGGAGTAGATGCAATAGGCAACAATAAACAACAGAACTCAAAATTGATACCTACATTTAAGTACTGCCTTAATATTTGAATTTATCTTTTTAAAGTTCAAATATAATTCTTCTGCTGCCACCTAATTTAAAGACAAATTGATGTACATAGGTCCTTAATTTCTGTATAACTATTTTTACTTCATGGATGGCTTTTGCGGCATTTTACAGTTATTTCAAAGTTATAAAAATTATTACCATCCCCAAAGATTTGTCACAGGAATTCACGTAAAAAAATCACCGAAAACAATCCAAAATTTCAGGATTGTGGGTTTGAATCTGGCCTAGAATGCTTTTAATTTACTCACGGATTTGGCTAGATTACAAAATAGAATGATATGTTGGACTATGGCCTATAGGAGTAAATTTGAAAAAGTGTGACACAGTGATATGTGCATGTTGTGGTAGGATCCACCTAATTTGCATAGTGGAGTACCGA
>CAHIKZ030000767.1:332500-345000 GCA_903632075.3 Acanthosepion pharaonis
ATAAAACCCTTCATAACGTGTGACCTATACTTGTGAGTATAATTTTTTGTATTTCTTTAAAGCATAGGCTACCAAAGATCCCTTAAATAAGTCTATCAAAACCTTTTCCTTTCAATCCGAGGGCTCCAACTATGACTGGAATTACTGATGTCCTCATGTGCCACATTTTTGAGATTTCTACTTCAAGATACTTCTATTTTGATAGTTTTTGGTAGTTATTATTGTCATTATTATTATTATCATCATCATCATCATCATCATCATCATCATCATTATTATTATTATTATTATTATTATTATTATTATTATTATTATTTCCTTTGATTTCTGGCGTGTACACATTTCTTTCCAGGTCCCGCCCAGAGACCTAAGGTTAGAAATGGCATCATGATACTTTCCACTGACAAAAAAAAAAAAATTTTACATAGATAAAGCCCTTCGTAAAGTGTGGGATGTACTTGTGAGAAGAATGTTTTGTATTTCTTTGATGCATGGACTTCCAGGAATCCCTTCAATTTGTCTACTGCAATCTTTTCCAACCAATCCTCGGGCTCCAACTACAACAGAGATTTTTGATGTTCCCATGTGCCACATTTTTGAGATTTCTATTTCATGGTCCTTGTATTTTGACATCTATTTGAAGATCTTCAAAAATACATTGCAGTCTGCAGGGACTGCCATATCAATAAAGGCACTTTTTTTGTTTGTGGTCTTTAATAACAATGTCTGGGTGGTTGGCTTTGATTGTTTCATCAGTGTGTATTGTGTAGTCCCATAGAATTGTAACAGGTCCTATCTCTGTAGCCGAGTCTGGGTGGTGTTCATACCAGTTTCTTTCAGTTTCCTTCCCGTAGAGGTTGCAGATTTTCCAGTGCAGATATTGGCCCACTCTGTCATGCCGGGTTATTATTATTATTATCATTATTATTATTATCATTATGATTATTATTATATATGTAGAGAGAGATAAATAAACAGAGAAAGTAGACACTGTTTCTTACCTGATTGTCAGTGATTGGTTCTTTGAAAGCATCCACTTGGCACAGCCCCTGAAACTGCAGACAGCAAGGAGGCTATCATGCCAGCCATTATGATGCCACGCATAAAAACACATGCAAATGCACGGCAATCGCAGCAGCTGCCAAACGCAGTCTTACCTGCAAACAAAGCAGAACAAAAAAGGCTTATTAACAGTTGCATAATAACTTAGAAGGCAGGCATTCATAGAACGGCTTTGAAAATGCATATCTGAAAGGGTTTGGGGAAACTATTATCAAAGGATGCTTGGAAACATGTAATGGAGGGGGGGTGGCAGACGGTGACAATGTCTTTCAGAAGTTATTTCATAAACATAAGCACAAAGTAACAGCACCTGTGACCCCGTTCAACTGGCACAAAACTTGACATTGAGTATTTTGTCATAAATGTTGTAAAACAACACTTCTCCTATTGAGTCAGCTGAAAGCAAATTAAAAGAAAAAAAAAAGTTTGAATTAAAAACAAAGCAGCCGGTTATCCCTTAAAAACAGAGAAAGCCAAAAAGTGAAGTCATTTATAAACATAGCTTAGTCTGACACAAGGCCACAATAATTGTGTCACCACATCATATCATGTGACCCATATCTGTTTTGGTCATATGTTCTATCCATAGTTTTTTCAGTATCCTTCTGTCGAGCCACATCTCTGTTGCCTCAAGTCTTCTCGTTATATGTGAGAAGATTGTCCAGCATTCACTGCCAGATAGGAGGACTGATATTACGTAGCAGTTCAGCACACTTTCTTTTCTAATGCAATTTTCCTGTTTCTTGATCCTGTTTGGCAATCCAATCTTTTCGATGGTGATATTTTCCTGTGTCTTAATACTTTGTTAGCTTTCGGAAAGAATTTTTTACTATTACAGAGCACCATCAGATTCTTGTGCTTCATGTTTTGTCATCTGTGATATATATATATATATATATGTTATTATAGAATATCCCAGAAAGTTAAATTTCAATACAAAAAAGAAATGAGAGCAATAGTTCAAGTACCTCATGTAATTCCTGCATAAAACAAAACAGTGGAATTCATATATAGAGAGAGAGGGCAGCCCTCCCTCTGTAAACAGAGGGAATGTCTGTTAGGGCTTGACATTATTTCCATCTGATTGTTCTGCCTTTATTTCATCACATGTTTCTCATGTTTTATATTTTATATTGTGATATTTAGTCCTCCTTGATTTCAGCTCTGCTGAGGGAGGGTGAAACTGGTCGGCTGGTCAATATTTTTTTTTTTATCATGAATAGTAAAGCTTGCCTTGCTGTTTTTATTTCCATAATATATATATATACATATATATATACTAGATTACCTAAAGAGATAGAATCTATCTACCTAGGTTTCACCTAATGGATCTTCAGGATAACTCTGGCTAAAGAGGGTTGGCCCAAACAACATTTTATTGAAAAAACAGCCACTAGAAATAATAATAATAATAATGTAAAATGTCATTTAGGCCAACCCTCTTTAGCCAGAGTTATCCTAATTATCCGTTAGGTAAAACCTAGGTAGATAGGTTCTGGCTCTTTAGGTTTTCTACCTATTGCTCTGCTTAGTATACTGAGCACTTTTACATTTCAACTTAGGTTACTCTGTTGGTGTTTTTTTTTTCTTTTGGCTAGACCTTGTGGTGCTGGTTGATTATTTTCAAGTGGCACAGATATTTTTAGCCTTTTCCTTTTTATTGAATTTTTTTTTTCCTTGATTTGTTCAAATTGGGTAACAGCCACAAAATGTTTAATATCTAAAAAAAAACACGAAACTAATTGAATTTCTTTTTTTCCAGATTTCCCGATAAGACATCTTGACACCATTTGTTGTAAGAACCACTGTAAAACTCTTTGACTTAGCAAGAAAGAGAACTGGTTAAAATCGTTTTGTATCAGCCCCTCTATGTCTTCACAACAGAGCAATGGTGAGAGGAAAAAGATCATTCAGGCTTTCAGTAATGGTACCAACATTCATAATCTGTCCTCCATCTTCCATTCAAGAACCATCAAAAACAGTCAAGAGGAAATCTGTATCAGATCACAACAGGAGGATCTTCATTTCAACTTAGAGCTAAATACATTCATATTGTTAGAATCCAATAATGTTATAAAAACATCTGTTTATATGATGAAGTATTATAATTACTTACATCATTTACCTTATTTCAAATTGTTAACTTCATCTTCATTGTTATATTCACAACATTTCAGCCGTTGTATGCTCTGGCCTTCTTCAGGTGATTGGAATTTTGAACCAAGCCCTTAGGGTAGATTGTTCTAGTTTGACATACCATGCCTCTTCCAGATGTCTCAGTTATTCCCCTTTAACTCCCCAAGTTTTAGTTCACCACTGCTGTAGCCTGGTACTGAACTCACAACTCTTTGGGTTTGTCACTGGATCTAACCAATGCCTTTATCTATGTATGGATTTTTGAGACTTATGCCTCAGCAATCATTTTTTACCAGTGGTCATATTGCAATTTTTGTTGTCATTCATTGATTTTCTCTAGCACTCTTTATTACTGGTTCCCATATTGTATTCATTTCTCTACTGGTTAAATTGGAGAAATTTTCATATTTGTCGACATGGAAAACAAAAACTTACACACAGATGGATTCATTTCTATGCTTGGTCAGCTCAGGAGATTTTTATGGCCTAGCATATGCGTTGATTCCTTAAGTTTTCATATTTTCCAGTGATGTCTGTTATTTCAACCTCATCCCACAGAGGTTGGGGATCTCCCTTTTTGCTCCATATGGGATCAGCTACATCTGATTTTTTATTTTCCCTCGTAAAGCAGTAACACAAAAGGTATGAATCCACCTCTTCTACCTCCAGCTATGAGTTAATTAATAAAACTGAACATTATTATCTCAAAAAAAAATTCTTACACTCTAAAAATATTTTCTGGCTTTAAATAACCTACAAAGGGTTGATCAACCATAAAAACAAATCAATAAAAAAAATGAGATCAGCAGTTCAAATATCTCTTCAAATTTCTGCTAAAAGCAAAATTGTGGAATTTATGTACATGCTGCTGTCACATAGGTTTATTGCTGCTGATCCATTTTCCTGGCTGCCTGTCAAGGAGCAGGGAGTGAAGACCTCTAGTCTGCAAATTCTTCTTTTGACACTCTTATCTCAATATAACGAGCATTCTTATATGTGCTTGCTTACGGCAACTTGAAATAGGATGTCATACTCCTAACAACAGGGTTGGAAAGATTTATACACAAACAGTTTTTTAAAGAAGGCTTTCATCCTCCATAAGATGAGTTGGCACAGGCTAATTATGAACCAGGAATTTATACTTTCACGATTTGGTTTTTATATTAGAATTTTTTTCCATTTCCTAGACAGTCTTCCAAAAGAAGACAAACCACAATACACAGAAATATCAAAGGGCCGGAAACAAAAAGAACACATACTTAGACTCAGAAAGAGACAATAGAAATTTCTAGACTACATAATGAGGAAAGAGGGCTTAGAAAATTTGACACTCACAGGACATATTGAAGGCATAGGAAAGTAGCTTTTGTAAATAGTTTTCAGAACAGGGATTAGGAGATTTAGCGAAAACAAAATTTACTAAGAGCTACAAAGGCTAGGAAATTGTGGAGAGTCATGTTCAGCCACGTCCTGTAAGGACATGGCACATAGAAGAAGTAATAGCACTGGATGCTTTATCTATGATTACTGAATGTTTCTTTATAAGGAAACAGTTAATAGTAGCATAGTACCATTACAATTAATTTTATATTAGAAGTTAGGATTCTTTTTCTAGAATGTCTATATGCATGTTTCAAGTAACTTGACTCTGAAAGATTTTTTCAAGGTCATGCTTACGTGTTCTTTTTGTTTTCATTTTCTCTAAAGCTTTGTTTTTGATCACATCCTCAGTTCATGTTATCCTCAGCATCCTTCTGTAGAACCACATTTCCGTTGCTTCAAGTCTCTTCTTCATCTCTGAGGAGATTGTCCAGCATTCATTGCCATATAGGAGGGTAGTTCAGTACTTACGTAACAGTCCATTCCTCTTTTTGTTTCTAACAAAATTTCCCTGTTTCTTAATACGGTGCTTAGCTTTAGGAAGGCATGTTCCACCATCTCAATGTGCCTTCAGATTTCGATGTCACATTTTTCACCCTCTGTTAAAACACTTCCTAAATATTAAAATTTTTGTATTTGATTTTGTATCTCCAATTTGTAATTTAAATTTAATTTGTAATTTAAATGTTGGGCTGACAATTATACATTCGATCTTCTTACAATTCGTTTTTCATCATTTCTTCTTACTTTTCTTTACTATGATCTGTAGTTTCCTTTCTATGTGTGCTATCAACGCTGTGTTATCTAATGTTGTTATTAGCCAAAGTAATTCAACTTAAACGTAATATTGACACCCTACTTACAAAGTAAGTATTTTTTATTATTAATACTCTCTTTCTTAATATTGATCACTTTAGTTATAAAGAATTTTTATTATTAATGCTCTCTTTCTTAATATTGATCACTTTATTTACAAAGTAAATTGCTAATACCCCATGAGGAGTGGACAGACAGATCCACCTATCAAAATTTGGAGTCAGGATGCTGAAAGGTAACACCAGTTAGCTAAGCGACAAACTTTTATTCACATTAATATACACACACACACACACACACACACACACACACACACACACATATATATATATATATATATATATATATATATATATATATATATATATATATATATATATATAATAAAAGAAAGAACAGTAAGATATATAATCCGGTGTTCTTATTAATATTTTCATTTTCACAAAACAGTGCTCAATGTAAATCTACAGAGCATAAATATTATAAATTTAGTAATTAAAAAATTTATATATTTTTAAATTAGTAAATTTTAATATATATATATATGTGTGTATGTGTGTGTGTCTATGTGTTTCATATATATATATATATATATATATATATATATATATATATATATATATATTCAATTATTTCCTTAAATAGAACTGACGAAAACATCTTAAAAAAAGGTGGGGAATGTCTTTGGAAATTTTCAGTGAACCTTTCATCAGACAAAAATTGTTGAAGAAACAGTTTTGCCAACAGTTTTTTTTTGTTGCTCTGATGAATGCTTCACCAAAAGGTTCCAAAAATATCTTCCCTCTTTTTAGTATTAAGATATTTTAAAATAAAAAGCATTTTTGTATTAAGATGTTACCATAAGTTCTATTTAAGGTGATAATTAAATTTTCTAGCATCAAGTCACTGTTCAAAATATATATATATATATATATATATATATATATATATATATATATATATATACACATTCACACACAGACATACATATATATATATATATATATATATATACATTCACACACAGACATACATATATATATATATATATATATATATATATATATATATATATATATATATATATATATGTATTTTGTGTGTGTGTGCATGTGTGTATATATATATATATATATGTGTGTGTGTGTGTGTGTGTGTGTGTGTGTGTGTGTGTGTGTGTATATATATGTATTTATATGTATATATATGCACACACATACACACACATATATTAGTGTCAGTATTTAAAGTACGAATGTGCATGGCCTTATTTGATAGGTTTAGTAGTGACCTTTGCAAACAATTTCCAAACAGTACCTTGACTCGTTTTAGTCTCATTAGAAACTCACTGCCTCAACCAGTCCTTACCAACTGTTAATAGGAGGATGTTCGAGGCAGAATCCACCATATGGCCAATGCAAGTTCAGAATAGATTATAAAATGTGTACCTATTAAAAAATGGTACAAATGACGATAACTTATCTAAATTTGCATTCAGCCTCCCTCCCAGGAGAGAAACATGTCTATGTTTTATCCTTTATTTCTTTTTATCATTTTTTTGCTTTAAGATTTCAGACTGATTAACATGACAACAATCTCACAGTTATCTCAGAGATAGTATTTCAACTTTTAGACATTTGTGTAAAGTTTATCCATTAACTTATGTGGATAATATCTATCTATCTATCTATCTATCTATCTATCTTAGACTGTTCATATCTATCTATCTATCTATCTATCTATCTATCTATCTATCTATCTTAGACTGTTCATATCTATCTATCTATCTATCTATCTATCTATCTTCTTTTCTTTTTTTTAATTGGTTTCATCCCATGTAAGGCAGAAAAGCCACAAAGATACAATGTGTTATGGTCTGGTTCCTTGTACCACAGTGATAGTCCAAGGTGGAACCAATAAAGAAGAACTCAAATGCGGATATGGAATAACACAGATATATTACAAACAGGAATATATACAGAGAAGTAGATGCGTTAGTATGAACAATCAGGTTTAGTAGAGAGAACAATGTAGTCTCAACCAGTATCATTATTTCAATGTCTTGCAGTAATTGTCTGAACGCGACTGTTTCGGACTGCCTCAGACTCGACTCTTGACTCGACTTGAACTACTGACTCTACTTGAACTACTGACTATATTTAGTCACCCCCCCACGTGGGCATCATGTGGCACAAGGCCGGTTTAACGTGGGATCTCTGAGCCTGTGGGCTCAGCCAAAAATATGCCCACTGAACCTGTATAAACGGGTTCAAGGTCGGTTTACCTCCCCAAAAGAGAATCTGCCCTTCAGTGTAGCCTCTTTCGGGTTCCTCCCTGCCCAAAGGCAGAGAGTTCAACCAATCAGCCAGTCGACCGACATCAACTTGAATGACTGACGATATTCAGTCAAACCCCAATGAGGGCGTCATGTGGCACAAGGCCTTTTTAATGTGGGATCTCCAAGCTTGTGGGCTGGGGCCAAAAATATGCCCATTGAACCCATATAAATGGGTTCAGGGTTGGTTTACCTCCCCAAAAGAGAATCCACCCTTCGGCGTAACTTCCTTTGGGTTCCTCCCCGCCTGAAGGCAGGGAGTTCAACCAATCAGCCGGTTGACCAACATCAACTTGACTACTCCAGACTGACTCCTTGCTTACTCCAGAGGAGCAGTATTTATTAAGTATGGAATTGTCCATTATTATTATTATGGGTAAGATCCAATAACACAATGGGTTACTGGGTTTCAAAGAATTAATAACAGGAATAGATCAATAACGTAAATAAGTGTAACTCATTTGACCTTCTTTGTCTCACTGATGCTAACCTCCAGAAGAGCAACTCATTTATCCTTCTTGGTCTCACATTTTCCACCAACATAAAGTGGAGCAATTATATTGAATCAACTGCTAGCTTTGCTGCTAAGAAGGTCGATTCACTGTGTTGTACCAAACAATTATTCTCACTAGGATCCATCTTAGTCATTTATAAATTCATCATTCATCCATATAGTAAATATAACTCCTACATCTGGTCTGTTACTCCAGCTATATATTTCTTGATTGTATTCCTGGTAAAATCAAAAGAAGGATCTGTAATGTCATTGGTCCTGACTTGACATTTCAACTTCAATCACTTTCCCTCACCTGTTACATGGCTTCCCTGTGTCTTTTCTATAATTATTTTCATGGTAGTTGTTCTTGTGAACTCTCCTTCTTGGTATCTCAACCACATGAAGTAAAGCAGACTACTAGATTTGAAACTTGGTCTCATTCTTTTACTGTCATGATAAATAGATGTAACCCTAAGTTCTATTCTAATATATTCTTTTCTGACATCTCTCACCTCTGGAACTCTCTTCTGATGTCTTGCTTCCCTGTTACCGACATTCTTCAAAATTTAAATGCAACATCAATCGCCATCTTCAGGTCTTCCTGAATACTGTTCTTTTATTGCCCTTTCTCCTTACTAAAGTCTTTTCATTCTCTTCCAATCCCAGTAACGTCTTGTTTCTGGGTGACATTATCAAAAAAACAACAAAAAGAAGATTAAAGACAGTTTCATATTTCTTTCACTCTTAGAAGATGGTATGTCTGACTTTAAAGAAAACTTCTCAGTGGTGTCTTCTTCAACCAAAGCCCACCAGCTTACCATATTTGCCAAAACTACATATACGCCACTGTCTCAAGTTCTTTAAACATTTACATTAGCTGAGTCAGCAACATCAAAAGGATGAAACATTGAGAAAAATTTTTCCATTGAGGTCTCTTGAGCCAATATAAAAAGAAGTCATTTCTTCCAGAAGGGGGTAGCAGGTATGAAAATGCCAAATAAATTATGTTACCTTCAGAAAGCTATCTAGATAAGCCAGTTCCCTGAAGAATTGTCTCACCATTTCTCAGAAGAGTCATTTTTTTTCTTTCCCTTCTTCCTCCTCTTCTACAAGCTCCAGTTATCCAACACTGATCTACACTCTTTCATAAATGATTTGAACTCTGAGCTATCTAACCTTTTTGATCTAATCTCTTAGACTCGTCATAAATCATTCTTTTATGATACTGAACAAAGCCAGCCATAGAGCAAAGAGAGGGACTGTTAATATAAAGACAAGTAGATATCTGCCCTAAAGCATTGAACTAGAGGTTAGATATGACATCTGAAGCCATCTCATGGAAATAAATCTATAATTCAGTTATTCTAAAACTCTGGGTAATTTTCTTTATTTAATGGAAGAGGGTAAAAATGTGTTTCTGAGTTGGTTAATGAAAACATGATCGGTTTAGCCTGAAATTTTTTTTGTATGAAGTTAACACCTGATCCAGAAAAAAAAAAAATCTAAACTTGTATAAATGCAAATTGGTGTCAATTGCTAGGTTTTCTGCAAGGAAATTTGGTTCCCTAAACAATTCTAACTCCCCGAATCTATTTTGCACTTTTATTGACCCAATCTACATCTGGTTTGGTGCTGCTGCAATGTATCTTGAGATTCCTGACAAAATCCAAAGAACTATCTGCAATTTTATCCGTGCTGATCTGGCATCTTGTCTTCAATCCGTTTCCTATTGCTGTAATGTAGCTTCCCTGTGACTTTTCTATAAATATTTGGTAATTGTTTCGATGGGCTTTCCTTTTTGCTACCTTGTCTTCACAAATTTAAGCACAGTACTAGATTGGCAGATAGGTCTCACAATTTTACTGTTGGAATTACTAGATGTAACAAGTTCTATTCTAATAATTTTTTCTCTCACAATTCTAGTCTAAGTAACATTCTTCCAGTAAGAAGCAGATAAGAGGAGCAGAGTCAGGGTAGAGGGAGTTAAGGGGAGTAATGAGAGATAAAAGAAGAGCAGAAAGAGATGTGAGGGAGATAAAAAGATAAGAGGGAGGGAGAGAGGGAGGGAGAGAGGGGGAATATGGGAAGCAGAGGGAGATGAATCCATTGATAAAACCAATAATAGTCTGAAGAACTCTCTTCTAGATATGAAATACAGTAACGGAAGTTTTTCTTATATATCTATTTATCTATATATTTATCTATGTATCAACAGACACACACACACACACACACACACACACATACATACATATAAATTAGATAGAGCAGTATGTATATTATATCATAAAGAAGTACTTATACAAAGAATTAAATAGCAATGTTAATGTGATTACTGGTGAAATCACTTCGCTAACAAGACTTAATGAGACATTAACTTGCTATCAATTCCTTGAATAACGCGATCCTTATAGTTGAATTCAATTTTCTTCTTTTCTGGAATTCAGTGCTAGCACAGCTGTCGATGCCTCCCACCCAGGTTCTGTCTACCTAATTTCACTCACAAGCCTTGGGTAAACCCATGGTATGGTCTTCAGGCACTTTCCAAAGGTGCTGCACGCTGGGATCGACCAATCCGATAACAACAGGAAGTCTCCTTCTTGACAAATTGACCATGGTGAGATTTGAACCTGGGTCTCATGGTCAGAATATATATATATATATAGATAGATAGATATTTTTTTAAGTATGTGTTCTAGCATGGGTATATGTATATGTTTAATTGTGTGTATGGAGGTATATATATATATATATATATATATATATATATATATATATATATACACTCACATATATATATATATACACACACACATATACATGTATATATATATATATATATATATATATATATATATATATATATATATATATATATACATACAGGTGTGATGGGTAAATTTTCAACATTTTATATTTTTTATTTTGTGCATGCACAGTTTTTGATTTTGTCGACTGCCCAATATAGTAGGGTCAATTGGGCACCAGTGAGAAAAAGAGCACCATGATGCAATTCACTCCATCAGAAATTTGAAAACAGCATTCTGTACTGCTTGTCATTCATGCCAGAAGCTCCAATACAAAAATTTCAGAGTGTCTGCATGTCAATCTGAGGACAGTTCAGAGGATTAAAAAAGAGTTGGATGAATGTAATGGCAATTAGAAAGTGTTTGGAATGATGGTGATGTTATGCCTTCATTCATCTTCCCACATGTCCTCAGACTCAACACAGAGGCATACATCAAATGCCTTGAGGAGATAGTGCTTCCCTAGGTTAAGGAGGTGGCTGCTGGAAGGCAACAGCACTCTGCACCATGCCACACATGCAGGAGAACCCAGTCATGGCTGTCAGATAATTTCTGCGACCGCATCACCTCTTACTTAACTCTCCAGACTGCTACCGCATTGATTATTATGTGTGGGGCAAAGTTGAGCGAGAGACCAACAAAACTCCTTGTAACATCAAAGATGAACTGAAGGCAAGGATTATGGCAGTATTCACCAACTTAAACAAGGAGACCATCCAGAAGAGCTGCAGGAGATTCCAAAGTTGTCTGGAGGCTGTGGTTGGAGCCAATGTCACGTTTATTGAATAAATTTACTCTTTAGTATTTCAAGATATTTTTGTGTAATTTTGGTAAATATAAGTTAAACTTATTTTTATATATCTGTCAGTGTTATTTTCATTTTTGCATAAATTTAGATGATCATTTATTTATCACACCGTGTATATATGAATATATGATATTGCTCATTGTTGGTTTTAGTAAAGTAGTGTGCAATATAAGATAGCAGAGCTATAATGTATATATTAAATATATAATCTTCTTTTTCCATGAGCCTGAAACTCTGAGTCATGCTACATGTAAGGGATAATATATATATATATATATATATATATATATATATATATATATATATATATATATAATGAACTCTCCTATCGGTTTCAGCGTGTGAGGATCTGACAGCTTAATTGATTCAGTTATGAAATTTTGTGTGATAATCGTAAGTGTCACTTATGACCCGCTAGTGATTTACAAAGGAGGGCGAATATGGAGCAAGAGGGAGGATTATGGGATGAGATCACTGTTAGATTGGCTGACCTTTTAGATCTTGCTCTCATTTCTTGAAGACGATTCAGACAAGCAGATATAATATATATATATACTCCCTATTGTAAGGTTATTGTGATAACACACACTCACACTTGGTATAACATAATTCATTAAAATATTCTCTATAAATAATGCTTAGGCTATTGCTGTAACACTT
>CAHIKZ030000767.1:347500-427500 GCA_903632075.3 Acanthosepion pharaonis
TAAATTTGCCAAAGTTCATATTTATTTACATTCACATGACTGTTATGGCCACCCAATACTTCATAAATAATAGACTTTTGATCATGTAGAAACAGGAGAAAAAAACACAACTTAGTTTCAGTGAGAAAATGAAAGAAAGAAAGAAAGAAAGAAAGAAAGAAAGAAAAGAAATATAGCATTTCACAGTATAATGGAAAAAATTTTCAATTTCAAATCTTTTCATTTGTACCCACTTCTTAAAATAATGACCAGCTTTCATATTTATGATTCTTATTGCAATATTTTGTTAAAATTAAGCTCAAATATTTAACAATAAGATACGTAAATTTTTATAGATATTTTATAAATTAACAAACAGTAGAGACTGGCATTGCCCGGGGATGTAACAGTAAGAGATAGATCAAGTATCGACCATCATAAAGACTGAAAAATAAAATCGACAAAGATTATTGTTTAAGGTTGACGGACACGCATGTTAGTTTTCTTTTCTTCTTTTTTTTTTTTTTTTTTTTTTTTACGAATTGGTCAAACCCAAACTCAAACAAAACATTGTTTTCAATCGTTATGAGTCTACCGATTGAATAGGATTTTATTATAAACAATTGTCTTGTAAATGGAATTTTTAAAGCATTCTGAATGTAAAAATAAAGAAAAAAGTGTGCAAGACAATAAGAAACACTACCTGCCAAAAAAAAGTAAAGTTTTGTTGAAATCGGTTGAAAAATGTAGTAAATCCGATCCCATATATAAATGAACACACACACACACACAAACAACCAACCTGGGTTTTATAATAAGTATAACTCGATAACTCGATATTAATAAGTATAACTCTATATGAGTTGTCCCCCTTTCATTAATGCCTCTTAATCATGTTTTCAAATTGATTTTGTGCAAAACAATTGTGTTTTTCCAATTTTTGGTGCTGTCAGAACCACCACAAGGTAATTTTACGTAGTCCTGTGAAGTTTTGTTGAAATCGGTTGAAAAAATGAGGAAATCAATCAATATATAAGCGTACAGACGCACACACACACACACAATCTACGTTTTTATAATAAGTAAGATTAAGATTTATCAGTAAATTAAAATAGGAAAACTGTAACATTTTCACAGTTCAAATCTACTTATAATAGTTTTTTTATGAAATCGATCTCTCAGATGCTCTTACACACTTCATCGGTAATATTTTTCCCCATGTATTATTGGAGTCGTTACAGCATCATACTCCTTTTCTACGGCAAAACAATCAATATTGATCTGATATCAACTAGTTTAAAACTACAACTCTTGTCATAATCGAATGCTATCTTAACTGGATGCGACCAAAGAACTCCTTAGGCCTTTATAAATGCAATGATAATCATCTTCCAGTTCACAAGCTTATACACTAGATAAAAAGGAAGAAAAATGCAGTGACAGTTTTCTTTGCAAATATAGTGACATTCTTGTTTTGTACTGAAAGTAACAATCTATTATTTCGCGTATACATGATGTGGAAAAAAAAGGAAAACCCATGACAATACCTAATAATAAATTTAGACATTATACATAATTATTATATACCTTAGACAAATGGAATAGGTCATAGGCCTAAGATATATTCAACATCATCACTTGATAAGACACCAGAGGTGTTGAAACAAAATGGATATTTTTGTAGTGATTTTATAACATATTTATGTTATAAGTTTTAAATAAATATTTATATCTGCTCTACTCTGTATTGAGCACTCTTTTAAGAATAGTAATTGTTGGTTATTGGAATTTATTTTGTATACACCAATCTATACTTGGATATATATATATATATATATATATATATATATATATTATATATCAGTATAGGATTGGTATATAGAATAAATTCCAATAACCAACAATTACTATTCTTAAAATACTACAGAGCAGATATAATTATTTATTTGAAAATATAACATAAATATATAAAATCACTACAAAAAATTTATTTACTTATTTATATATATATATATATATATATATATATATATATATATATATATATATATATATATATATTTATATTAAAGAAAAAAAACTTTACAAACGTTTTTGGTTATAATGTGGATTTTTAAAAAATATGCTTTATTTTCCATAATTTTGCTACATGAGTTTCTGGTCTCTTAACCATCATCAGGCAAAAGGGTGGTGATTTCCACATATTATTAAAAATAATTAATTCTTTCTTTATGTTTTGCGATGTTAAATATTATTGAGATGAGACATTTTCTTTTTTGTGTTAGTGATCCAAGTTCAAAAAAGACGTTTAGATCACTAACAAAAATTTTATTTTTAAAATAAATGATAAAGAACTCTGGATTATAATATGTTCTGGGTGGAGCTGACCTAACTGTAAATCAGCAAAAATAATAAAAAATAATAAGCATGAAAAGATAAATTCCAATTTTAGTAACTTTTATTATTATGCAAACATGTATAATAATAAAATGTTTAGTATTAATAAAATAATTATCAGTCATCTTATTATTATTATTATTAATAGTTAATTACTAAAATGCTGTCATAACCAATTTCTGTATCAACAGTATTTTCTCATTTTCCCAGATTTTTTTAAAACAGAAATAACAGCTGTCAAGCACCAATCCCCAACCTACACTCACCCAAAGTCTTGTAAAGATCTAATTTAATAGGCATGCAACAGCAGACAAATCTGTGGTTACTGGCAGTGAAATGTACTCAAAACCTTCCAGTATCTTTCATTCTAAGTGTTACATGTCTGCTTTAAAGTGACCATAAGCAAGCATACCTTCCGAATAGTTCATTAGTACACAAAGTTCATTCCTAACTCTATGCATCCTAAAGATCTATGCCAGACAAAGTTAAGTTCGGTAATAGTAAATGTAATATTAACTCATGTGAAAACATTCAACATTCATTGGTGGATCTGCTAGTGCAATTCAAGCTTTTTGGGGTTTTTTTTTTCACTCCAAGCAAGGTGATAATTCCACTGTGTGTCCAGGGGTTTCTGGGAGTGAAAGGGAATGAGAAGACATTAGTAAGGAGTGTTATATTCCATGCTAATAGGAATATATACTTGAAAAGCAAGGTGGATGAAATAAGTAAGGTTTATTGTAAAAAAAACAGTACAATAAGAATAAAGATAACAGTTATACACAAGGTCATCACAAGTCAATCCAGTACTGACTACTACTATTGAAAGGTCGGTAGTTCTCACGTAAGTCTGAGTCGTACTCAACAGATCCCAGCTAGTATATTTAGTTACCTGCCTATGAGGCTTGCATGTGGCACAAGGCCAGTTTAACGTGGGTTCTCCGAGTCCGTAGGCTCGGTCAAAAATATTCCCTTTCGAACCCCTATAAACGGGTTCAGCGGCAGTTTACCTCCCCAAACAAGACTCTGCCCTTCGTCGGAGCCTCGTCCGGGTTCCTTTCTGCCCGAAGGCAGAGTGTTCGATTGTTTAGCTGGAACAGGTCGCAGTTAGTCTCTGTAGTCTGTTGACTTACAGATACTTATAGGTAGTTACTATAGGTAGATACTTATAGGTAGTTTACAGGTTATTCCATTACATCACCTTCCCCAGAGCTGAAATTTCCCTCTAGAAAATTTAGTTTTATATACTTTCTCTTTTTGGGGTCTGGATATAATGGAACTGTGAGTTTTCTTTTCCTTGTACTCTTTCGAGTATCCTGCATCCTAAAGATCTATGCCAGACAAAGTTAAGTTCGGTAATAGTAAATGTAATATTAACTCATGTGGGAACATTCAACATTCATTGGCTGAGCCGCTAATGCAACTCAAGTTTTTATGTTTTTTTGTTCTTTTCATTCCAAGCAAGGTGATAATTCCACTATGTGTCCAGGGGTTTCTGGGAGTGAAAGAGAATGAGAAGACTTTAGTGAGGAGTCTCATATTCCGTGCTAATAGGAATATATACTTGAAAAACAAGGTGGATAAAATAAGTAAAGATTTATTGTAAAAAAAACCAGTACAATAAGAATAAAGGTAACAGTTATGCACAAGGTCATCACAAGTCAATCCATTAGTGGGTGCTACTATTGAAAGGCCGGTAGTTCTCACATAAGTTGTACTCAACTGATCCCAGCTAGTGTATATACTAACCTCCCCATGAGATGAGATGTGGCACAATGTCGAGTTTAATGTGGAACATCCAAGCCCATAGGCTCAGTCAAAAATTCCCGTAGACCCCGTATAAAATGGAGTTGGGTAGCTGTTTTCCAAGACGAGACTATGCCCTTTGGCATAGCCTCATCTGGGGATCCTCTTTGTTCAAAGGCAGAGAGTTTGACCAGCAGAGCCGGAAAAGATCCCAGCTAGTCTCTGTAGTCCATTGACTTACAGATACTTATAGGTAGTTACTACCTATAGTGCAGTCACTCATGGGGGTGACAGGTTATACCATTATAGCACCTTCCCCCAAGCTGAAATTTTCCTCTAGAAAATTTAGCTTTCTAATACTTTCTCTTTTTCAGTTCTGGACTTAACTGCATTGTGGGTTTTCTTTTCCTTGTACTCTTTTGAGGCAAATAACATCTCGATCCTATGCGCAAAGCTGATGTAGGAGATATATCCATGCATTCTGGTATGTTATTGGGTGGTGTTATTTCAAACATGTCATACAGGACATCCATCAGAGTTTCTTCATCATCCCGTTGAACGATTTCAGAGTATCTTGGTCTTAACTGGTTTATGTGCCTTTTGCATACACATCTTTCTCTTTTCACTGTCTAGATTACTCTTCCAATTCTATTTGAAATAATTCCATCCTCCCAAAAACATTTTCCACCTCGGTAGTTCTTTGCACAGAAATTCTCTTTGTTATGCCTTTTCTTTTTTTGGACAAGGCAACAATCTGTCAAATATTGATCTTATCTTTCTCGCAAACAATTCAGCAAGGAGAAAGGACAGTAAAAGAACAGATATTCAGGAAAAAAGAAGTTTTTTGAAGATCTTAGGGGGCAAAAAGTGTGAAAAAAAAAATTATTAGAATAGAACTTATAGTTATATCGAGCTGTTTTAACCAGTAAAAGAATCAGACCTAGTTACCAATCTAGCGGTATGCTTAAATTCATGTAGCAGAGGTTCCAAGGAGGAAATTAATGTTTGTTTTGAAAATAAAAAAATTTGGCACAGGGCCAAAAGGTGGCAATAAGGGAAGACTGGTCTTCAGCCTGTCTTATCTTAAACTTAGCTAACCACAATTACTGACCCAAACATACAATAGTATTCCTTAGACCAAAACAACACATTCTTACTTACCATTCTTACTACAGTCACTATAATACTTCAAAGTTTCTATGAAGTCCTAACTATATGTACAATTTGTCTGTGGGGGTGGAGAATAAAAATAACAACTTTTAAAAATGAAATGAAACCTAAATGAATATTTAAAATGATTACAATGATTTTGTTCAGCTTTTAAAAATGAAATGAAACTCCAATGAATATTTAAAATGATTACAATGATTTTGTTCAGCTTTTTGATAATTTGTGGCATTGTCTGCAGATACTAGGGATCAAAGTAATATATAACTATATATATATATATATATATATATATATATATTATAATATATATAAAAGTAATAATAACTTGCGTACAGGATGTCTTCAAAAAATATACAATGTTTGGACAAAAAAAATAAATTTTGCACATTTCACAAATTTTATTTAATCCCCATCAAAATACTCCCCTTGGGAGTTCACGCACTTCTCTCAGTGGTTTTGCCACTGCTGATAACACCTCTGGAAAATCTCTGAAATGTTATGGAGCTTGGCCATCACTTTTCTCATAATTTTTTCTCACGACTCAAATTGCTTCCCTTTCAGCATTTTTTTTTTTTTTTTTCAGATTGGGGAAGAGCCAGAAGTCACATGGTGAGTAGGCAGCCTGTCAAACAAGTGGTGTGCTGTTCTTCATGGGGAAAACTTGGATTATGTGGGCGGAATGAGTAGGTAAATTTTGTCGATACTCTCCACATGCACAAATCTTCAATTAAAATGGAATGCACTGATTTGTGTACTTATTCCCATTTCATGAACAATTTCCTCAATTTTTATATAATGGACTCCCATGACTATCTGTTGAATCTTCACAATCACCTCTTTGTTTGTGGATGGCCTGTCTGAGCATGCCTCACTCTCCACCGGATTGCAGTCTTTTTTGAAACAGTTGGACCACTCCTTAATCTGAGTTATGCTCATGACATCATTGCCAAAGGCCTGTTGAATCTTCTGGATGGTTTGAGACTGAGTATCACCAAGCTTATGGCAAAATTTGATGCAATATCTCTGCTTCGTTCAGTCATCTTGCATGAAAACGAAAATCTGATGAGCACATGCTACACATCTGTACTAACATCTTACTTATTACAAAACGCAGATTGTGTGTGTGTGTGTCAGTATGTTTATATATTGGATTGGATTTCCTACATTTTTCAACCGATTTCAACAAAACTTCACAGGACTGCGTAAAATTACCTTGCGGTGGTTCTGACAGCGCCAAAAATTGGAAAAACACAATTTTGCACGAAATCAATTTGAAAACTCGATAAAACACGATTCTGTCACCAGAATGAAAGGGGGACAACTCATATTGAGTTATACTTATTATAAAACCCAGGTTGTGTGTGTGTGTGTGTGTGTGTGTGTGTGTGTGTGTGTTCATTTATATATGGGATCAGATTTCCTACATTTTTCAACCGATTTCAAACAAAACTTCACTTTTTTTTGGCAGGTAGTGTTTCTTATTGTCTTGCACACTTTTTCTTTATTTTTACATTCAGAATGCTTTTAAAAATTCCATTTACAAGACAATTGTTTATAATAAAATTCTATTCAATCGGTAGACTCATAACGATTGAAAACAATGTTTTTGTTTGGGTTTGACCAATTCATAAAAAAAACAAAAAAAACAAAAAAAAAAAACTAATTAAGACATGCATGTCCATCAACCCTAAACAATAATCTTTATCAATTTTATTTTTCAGTCTTTACATCCCAAGGCAACACCAGGCTCTATTGCTAGTCTGTTATAACAGCCAGGAACTGACAAGACCTAATGGTACAAAAATGTTCATACATGCACAAAAAGGGTTGTATCACCTCCCACACATAGAATTTTGCCTGTTATTTACTATAAAAAGTAATTAGATTTTTAAAAAATACTCAGATTTAAAAAAAAATACTCGAATTAAAAAAAAGTACTTGGATTAAAAAAATGCTAAAATTAAAAAAAAACAGTACATGGATTTAAAAAAAAAAAAAACCAAAAGAAAAATAAACCTTGGAAAGTTGGCTGAATTTAATTCTGACATAAAACAACTTAGTTGGAAAATCTTTTTAAAAAATTGCACAGATACACCTTGTCGGTATTGTTCAACAAAACTTATTTAAAAGAATTCTTGCTGTCTAAATAGAAATCTGCATTTATAAAGCATTGTTCAACTTTGATTGATCATCAACATACTTTGTAGAGAATTCACAAACTGAATATAAATATTCAAGTTAAAGTAGATAAAACTCAGAAATAAATCCCATCTGGAAATGGTTAACATATATTAAGTGGAATGTTTCAAAGATAGCTCTGTTAATAAAATCCAACAAAATACGCAGAAACACCAAGCCTTGTCACAATCTGTCAGCCATTAAAAGCAGCCATATTAATAGGAATTTGTCTCATCAAAACTGTCCGAACTTCTTATTAAATTTGTCTTGTCCTGAATGAATCCTGACAAAGCACAAGAAACAAAACCAAAGAAACATTTCCTCTTTCCATTCATGCAACTAATTTCTGGTAAATAATCACTTATTCTCACAGACTCTAAATTTAACACACCATCCTTTATAAAATTATATCCTTTTATATAAAATGTTTCACTGAATTTAATTATTTTTTTAAATCACCTTCAAAGCCATATTTATATTAATAACTTACTAAAATATATACAGTTGGGAAAATAAGTATTTCATCCCCTGCTGATTTTCTGAGTTTGCCACCTTACAAAAATAGGAACGGGCTGTAATTTTCAGGGTAGGTCCACCTTGAAAGTGAGAGATAGAATATAAAAAATTCTAGAAAATCACATTATATTATTTTTTGAACATTTATTTCTTTTTTATTGAAAAAATAAGTATTTCACCCCATAGCAAAACATAACTCAGTACTTGGTGAAGAAACCTTTGTTGGCAAGCACAGCAGCCTGATGTTTCCTGTAGTTGGTTACCAAGTTTTTACATATCCCAGGGGCGGGGGAGGAATTGGGCCCACACCTCTTTGCAGATACTCTCCAAATGTTTAAGGTTTGTAGGTTGTTATTGGCCTTCTTGGAGCTTCAGCCCCCTCCACAGATTCTCTAAAGGATTAAGGTCCGAAGACTGACTAGGCCACTCCATTACCTTAATGTGGTTCTTCTTGAGCCACTCCTTTGTTGACTTAGCCATATGCTTTGGGTCATTGTCATGCTGGAACACCCATCCATGACCTATCTTCAGTGTTCTGGCTGAGGCAAGGAGGTTCTCACTCAAGATTTCCCTGTACTTGGCCATATCCATCTTTCCTTCGACCCAGTGTAGTCGTCCTGTCCCTTTAGCAGAGAAACAGCTTCAAAGCATAATGTTTCCACCATGAATACTTAATGGTTGGGATGTTGTTCTTGGGGTCCAAGTCAGCTTTTTTTTGCCTCCAAACACAGCAAGTTGAGTTGATGCCAAAAAGCTCAATTTTAGTCTCATCTAACCACAGAACTTTCTTCCAACCCGCCTTTGAATCATCCAGGTGCTCATTTGCAAACTTCTGACAGGCATGTACATGTGCCTTAAGTAGGGGGACCTTGCAGGCACTACATGATTTCAGTCCACAATGGCGTAGAGTGTTACTAATGGTCATCTTGGTGACTGTGGTCACACCTGCCTTGAGATCATCAACAAGCTCTTGCCACATAGTTCTGGGTTGTTTCCTCACCTTTCTTATCATCAGGTTCATTCCACATTGAGAGATCTTACATGGAGCTCCAAACCAAAGGAGACTGATAGTCAACTGGTGCTTCTTCCATTTTCTTATTATCATACCAACAGTTGACTCCTTCTCACCTAGCCACTTGCCAATCATCTTGTAGCCCATTCCAGTCTTGTGCAGGTATACAATTTTGTCCCAGATGTCCTTAAAGCTGATTGTTTTGTGTTCATTTTGTTTAGTTCTTTTTTCGTAACAGATTTAATGTTGCCTGTGCTTGATTCAAAAATCGTGCGACTCATACAGCAATTGCTATTACTTGACTTAAAATATTTTTGCCCTTCCTTGCCTTTAAAGGAGTGCCCTTTGCCGTGCTGATCTTGCTACATGCCTTAGTTCTTGCCTATCTCACACTGCGAAGTTTTTCTAAGCTCTATACTAAACATTAAATCTGTTACGAAAAAAGAACTAAACAAAATGGACACAAAATGATCTGCTTTAAAAAAGGACTCATAACTGGGAAAACCAAATGAAAAATGAATGTTAACAACAAATACTTTTTCACATCCAACCCAGTTCTGTGGAATCAGAATTAACATTGAGTTTGCTGTGTTTAATGAGCCAATTGAAGTAAAGTGCCAGTAGATTTAAATTTTCCCCACTTGTGATTTAATGCAACTATCGATTTTTTTTTTTTTTGCATGCTAGCATGCTAGTTAACATTCGTGTCAGTCAGCTGTTGGCTCACGCTGGCTAATAGAATCTTCCTGCCTATTCGTGGCAGCCCGCTATAGGCTCTCACTCTGGCCAGTAGAAAATGGCCGCAAACTACATGAAAACTGTCGTAGAAGCATGAAAAAATTGATTATTTCCACTATCGATGGGAGTTGGGAAATGCAAAGTTGATCTTGGCCTTTCCTCTTAACTTGGAGCACGTGCGTGTAAATTTTGGTGCAAATCCATCAAAAACACACACACACACACACACACACACACACACATCCTGCCTTTTATAGATAGAGATAACAAACTACATTCCTTGGTTCCACCAGGTTTAACCTTCACAGTTAAGACTCCACCATACCATTTACATTGTAACAAACCACCCACATTCCCTCAATAAGTCCCACTCAAAGAACTTCTTCCATGAAATTCTGTTCTCTGGAACAGACTCCCGAGCAGATGTTTGCCCAATCACTACAATTTTAACCTGTTCAAGTCTAGAGTTAACCATTATCTTCCCCTCCTTTCCATATAAACTACCCTTTAAGGCAATAATTCTCCTCCTCTCAAGTGTGCCATGAAATATTGTAACGGCATCCATATATATATTTTTGTGTAAGTAGTAATTAAAATTTGTATTTGAATAAATGAATAAGTATTAAACGTTTTTCAAATAATTCTTTTCACTATTCTTCGATTATATTATTTTAAATCCTTTGTTTTAATATTCATTTTTTTAATTATTTTTTTAATTTAACTTTTTAAAATTTTTTTTTATTTGAATAAATGAATATTAACCTTTTTTATTCTTATAATTGTATTCGACATTCTTTGTTTAATTCAAAAGTTTTACAAAGTTATATTGAATTATGAATTAATATTATCAAAGTTTCAACAAAAAGTTGAATAGAAACATTGAAATAAACTATGTTCATATTTGTGTGTCTATTTTTTAAAAGTCTATGGTTTTATTTCATAACGTTTAGATGTATACCCTTTAAAAAGTGTGCTGTGATATTTTCATTTTCTCTTAGGTGTGACATTGCTTAAAAAGGAAACACTGCTTTAAGGTAACACTCTACCTCAAGTAAACCAGACCTCATACAGGGTGAGCCTTACTGTAAAAAAAAATTAAAATTAAAAATTTAAAAAAGGCCCAAATTTATTAAGACCAATGTAAAGCAAGAAATTGAGGGGAAGCATAAAGAAGAAAAATTCTTGGATTTTTTCTCTTGTTTACAACCATAAATTCTGTCTTATTGTTATTACTGTGTACTAACTCTGGTCCGCAATAAACATGTCACCTTCAAAAAAAAAAAAAAAATAAGTTCCTGGGATTGGACCAAAAACATCCAACTTTGAATATTTGACACACAAAGTATTTTATTTCAGTCTGTCTATTGCTGCTAGTGGTAAGAATTAAATTATTTCTCTTCTCTTTCCATCCCATTAAAGGGTCAACGTAAAAGTCTAAGGTGAAACCAGCAGGTCATTTGAGAGGATGACCTTTTACTAATGTCTTCCTCCAGAGAAAAACTGACTTGTTTAGATAGTAAATGGGGAAAAAATTATTGTTTTTTTTATTGCTTTATTTTTATTCCTTCCTTCCTTCCTTCCTTCCTTCCTTCCTTCCTTCCAGCCACCATCTTTTTTCATTGTTGAATTATTTTTTAATGATGGTTGCTGACTTTAAACTCCTAAGTAGAGAGACAGTAAAAGTTAAAAATTAAGGAGAAATATAAAAAAAAGGATAACAATGAATCAGATTTTACAAGTTAAAGTGCCTATGAAGAGCTAATCTTAAAATTACTCCTTGTGAATCTAGTCTTTACAATTTGAAAAAAGGAAAGAAAAAAATGGTTTCCATCAAGAGCTTGATAATGACTGCCACCAAAACTAAAAGAGGGGGACATTAGGAAAACAAAAGGATCAAATGACAGAACTTACTGCAAAACATTCTCATCAAAAGTTATTTTTTGGGACTTCCCCACCCAACCTGCTGCCAAAAGACTATCTCTAAAGTTCACTAGCTTTCCCCCATATTTTCATTGCTATTTGGGTTCAGTACCCCACATCTTGGTCTAGTATCAATCTCACAGGATTTATTTAACCTAGCAAGAGAATTCTGAGAGAACTAGAAGTCCTATCAGGATTCCTTATTGGTGGCCACAATCTTAACCCTAGAACACTAACCATCAATTAAAGTTACACCATTACTAACCATGGGTATATCATACCCAATTTTGAAAATATCAAAATAATATTAGATATAAATCTTTATTTGAAATATTTTACATGCAGGCACTTCAAACTTTGTACTTTGAGTTAACATTAATAGGAACTGAAAAACATATTATTTAGGTAAGAAAATCAGGTACTGAAAATTGTAATTAAAAATAGGAAAATTTGTGCTGGGTACTATATACCCATGGTTAGTGCTCTAGGGTTAACAATATAAGATTTGCAAATGACACAGTGTCGATAGCAGACACGGAAAGAAAACTACAAAAGTTCCTACAGAAAGTAATGAAGGAAAGCAAGAGGAAAGGACTAAATATAAACTACAAGAAGACAGAATTCATGGTTATCATCAAAAGAATGAACCCAAAATGAAAATTACAAATCAGAGATACTAAAATCCAACAGGTACAGAAATTTAAAGATCTGGGAAGTGTTCTAACAGAGGACAAAACATTCGCCACTAAGATTCAAAGACGTATTGGGATGGCCAAAGGTGTATTCCAAAGGCTAAGCATGGTATTAAGATACGGAAACATTTCATTAGAAACAAAGAAAAGAGTACTGAATTGTTATGTGATATCTGTCTGTATGGCAGTGAATGCTGGACAATCTCTTTAAAGATGAAGAAGAAACTTGAAGCAACTGAAAAGTGGTTCTACAGAAAGATGCTGAGGATACCATAGACTGAACATATGAGCAATGACATGATATTAGAGAAAATGGAAACGAAAAAGAAACTAATACTTAACATCAAGAAGAGGCAGTTAAAATTTCTGGGGCACGTAATGAGGGCTTGGAAAAACTGACACTCACATGATAGACTGAGAGAAAGAGGGACAGAGGAAAGCAGTGAGCTTGGACTAATGGATGGCGGAACAAGATTTGGGCGAAATAACAAAAAGATGAAACTTATTAAGAGCTAGAAGGGACAGGAATCTTCATTGACAATCATGTGTCGGCAACTTCAGATAAATCATTCCCAACAACAACAAAGACAGTCAGTGAATCTTTGCTAACAATAAAAGTCTTTTCTCAAACGTAGCTTTTTTCTGTGGACCAATTATCCAAAGATTTTAACTTAACTCAAGACTTTTTTTCACTCCTTTCTGACTCTTTCAAATTTCATGTACATATGTTTGTAAATACAAATGATTTATTTATGTTGTAACCTAGGGAAGGTTACTGAATAGAATAATCAAACGAAGGTTGATAAGGAATGATAATACTTAGGACAAGAACAACACATATAAGATTCACCAGCGGTAAGTAGTCAACTGCTAGAAGTGAGTCAATTAAATTCCACAATGAATCTCCAACTGAAGGATATCTACCAACCACCCCACGCATTCAGATGTGGTACAAGGCCAAATTTAATGTGGGGTATTTGAGCCCATATGCTCTGACAAAAATTCCCCAAGGACCCCGTATAAAACAGAATCGGGTAGCTGTTTCCCGAGATGAGACTCTGCCCTTTGACATAGCCATGTCTGGTCAAACTCTCAGCCTCCAAGCAGAGAGTTTGACCAGCACAGCTGGAGATGAATCTCCAACTGCAGACCAACATACAGTATTTACTACTGTATTTATGTGAATGGGGACATACCCATTATTGTCTGTAGTTATGCTACAACAATTTAATAGGCATAATTGGGTTTCCTCTGTTTTTATTTTATTATTGTTTGGAATTTGGATGTTTGGATTTTTAATATAAAAAAAAAAAATTTCCTACACACTCTTTATTATTAGTATTATTTCCATTTTTTGTCTCAACACTCAGTGTTGATGTATTCCACAATGATGTAGTTAAACTAATAATAAAATAAAAGTAATAATTAAGAGTGTATTGACCAGGTTTTGTGATAATATTCAACAATAATAAGATGGTTTAAAACTAATAACAGTATAATATAGAACTACAGTATCTGTCTATATTTCTGAGATGAGGTATTGTAATTATTTACATTATATATTAGGTTGATGCAAAAATAATGACGTAATAATGTCGTTTTTTGACGTTAAAACGACATTATTACGTCATTATTTTTGCACCAACCTAATACATTATTCAGACTGTTATCCTCATCTTCATTGCCATATTCACAACGTTCTGGCCATTGTACACTGATTTTCTTCAGATGATTGGAATTACGAACCAAATCCTTTATTTCATCCACCAGGTGCAATGACTCTTTTAGATGTCTCAGTTATCTCCCTTTAACTCAACTTTTTGTTCACCACTGCAGTAGACAGGGATTGAACTCACAACTCTTTGGTTCAAGTCAACTGGATTCAACCAATGCTTTTATCCACTGGGAAACAGCAGTGGTGAACAAAAACTTGGAGAGTTGAGTTAAAGGAAAATAATTGACACATCAGGAAGAGACATGGCATGTGGAACTAGAACATTCTACCTCAGTGGATGAAATAAAGGATTCAGTTCAAAATTCCAATCACCTGAAAAAGTTTGGAGCCTACAATGGCCGAAACATCATAGATAAAATAGAACAACGGTGTTGTGATAAAAAAGCAACAATAATAAGATGGAGTAAAAATAGTGATAAAATATTATTATCTATCTATATTTTCAAGATGAGGTATTGCAACTATCCAAAAAATTACACATGCCACATTGATATCCAAAAGAGGAATGGCACATGGAATTAGAACAATCTACCCTATGGATTAAATAGAGGGTTTGGTTTGAAATTTCAACATATATCAACTGAAGAAGGCTGGAGCGTACAACAGCTGAAATGTCATGAATATGGCAATAAAGATAAGGATAACTGTCCAAATGATGTAAGTAGTGTAAAGTAGTGTAATAACAAAAAGTGTATTGACTCACAGTGTTGTGATAAAAATCTCTATCTATAAAAGGCAGGATGTGTGTGTGTGTGTGTGTGTAACGAATGCATAGCCGCAATTTGCATTCATCACAAGTGGGAAAAATTTAAATCTGCATAGCACTTTACTCCAATTGGCTCATTCACTTGCTCAACGTTGATTCTGATTCTGCAGAACTGGGTTGGGTGTGAAAAAGTATTTGTTGTTAAAATTCTTTTTTCATTCGGTTTTTCCAGTTACGAGTCCTTTTTTTAAAGCTGATCGTTTTGTGTTCATTTTGTTTAGTTCTTTTTTTGTAACAGATTTAATGTTTAGAATAGAGCTTAGAAAAAATTCGCAGTGTGAGATAGGCAAGAAGTAAGGCATGTAGCAACATCATCACGTCAAAGGGCACTCCTTTAAAGGCAAGGAAGGGCAAAAATATTTTAAGTCAAGTGATAGTGATTACTGTATGAGTCGTACGATTTTTGAATCAAGCACGGGCAACACCGGGCCATGCTGCTAGTCAATAATAATAAGATGGCTTAAAATTAACAACAGTATAATACTGATTCAGAGTGTTTAGATAAAAAGTATTAACAATGAAACAGAATAAAACTAGTAATAAAATAGTAGCAATAATAAAGAATGTATCGACTGAAAGTATTGGGATAAAATGCAAGAATAACAAAATAGAGTAAAATAATAAAAAGATAATAGTAATAATAAAGAGTGAAGGATGGAGTATGTAAATAATGAGGAAAGAAGGGTTAGAAAATCTGAAACTCACAAGACGTATTGAAGGTAAAATGGAGAGAGGATTTGCTGATAGAGTAAATCATAATGGTAATATTAGCAGGCAGTACTGCTCTCAATTGAAATTAATAAAATCTTTGTCATGATTTTTCAGAAAAAAAATAGGTTTCTCAAATCCAATAGCTTTTATCACTCTTTCCAGTATTGATGGGAGTTTCCTTCCTAACCTTTTGTTTGAAGTAGTGTTGAACGCCAACATTTCGATTATATCATTATTTTCTCTTCGAGTTACATGTGATGTGATATACATTTTAGTTGTTGCTGCTGTTGGTAGTCCACAAGTGATGTGGTTTCTGTTATTTGGTACCGTTCTTTTTTTTTTATTTTGTAGCACCAGTTCACAACATTCAAAGAAGGATGGTCTTTGCCAAGATACATGGCTTCACTTGTTCAAAACCGTTTTTAACCAATGATCTTGGAAAGCTATTGTATACAGATACAGTTTAAATATTTCTGAACAGGTTTGACATCATGCGTGACATCCATATGAAAGTTTCAATTTTATGATGAGTCTTATTATGTTTGTCATATTTTATTATGCAAGTGAACGTTTTGAATAAAGGTCCCTTTTTTTTTAATAAAGTACATAATTTATTGAGAATAGTTCATTCTTTGTTAGTAAATACATGTATGCTTTGAATAAAGAGCCATACCAATTGAATAAAGATGCATAGTTTATGAATAATTGTCCATTCTTCTTGAATAAAAGGTATTTCTATTTTGAGAAGGTCCATTCTTTTGCATAGCAATTTACTAAAAACAAACCCTGGTCACTAGGTTATGTGATGGAACCTGACTGATAATGGTAATATTAACTGTCTCCATATAAGGAAACATTCACATTCATTGACCAAGCAGCCAATACTATTTTCAGTTGAACTTCATAAACTTTGTCTTAAAGCAATTTTTCAGGATAATGTTTCTTAAGTTTTATTGCTCTCTCTATTATTGATGAAGTTTTTCTTCCTAACCTTTTATTTGAAGTAGTTTCGTTTGATTTCATTTGTTTTACGGCATATCAACATCTCAATTGGTTATTTAATGCCAACAAGATTTTTATTGCTAGTAATATTTTTTTTAAAAACTGCTTTGTTGCTAATATTTTTTTCAAAAATGTATGCTGGTAATATTTTTTTTTCAAAAATTTATTGCTGGTAAAAAAAATGTATTGCTGGTAAAAAAATGTATTGTTGGTTATGATGTATTGCTGGTAATAATGTTTTCTTCAAAAATTCATTATTGATAATAATTTTTTCCAAAAATGTATTGCTGGTATTAAAGCCTATTTTTACACTTTCATAGTGTTTTGACCCCAGTTTGGGAGTTAACTATTTGCCCATAGCTGGGACCCTTACAAATACTACCACCACAGGTCAGCAATTAAGTGGTGGTTCCACACTCCTCAAAACTTCTTGATCAGAGGCATTGGTGTTGGATGTAGTTTATCGTCTTACCCAGGACACGGATATCATTTATTGTCTCACCCAGGACGATATTTGATGTGTGGAATGTCAACATCTTGATTCTGTCATTATTTTCTCTTTGAGTTATATGTGATATCCATTTTAGTTGTTGCCATTGTTGAAATTCCTCAAATGATTCGGTTTCTCTTATCTGGTACAGTTCTTTGGGATTATGTAGAACCGGTCTACAAGGTTCAAAGGACTGTCTTCACCAGAATGTACAGGTGATTAAAAGCCATTTTTAATTATTGATCTTACACATTGCTGACCTTTTAAAATATTTTTTGGCACCATGCATAACATCCATATGAAAGTCACAATCTGACAAGTCTATTTAAGAGTCTGACTCGAGTTTTCAGGTTAACGTTTTGCTTTTTGCAGTGTTGGCCAAAACTACCTCCATCACAGAACTAGTAATAATATAATATTGAAAATGTCTCAACCGAGACTGTTTGGATAAAAAGCAGCAATAATAAATGTTAATAAATTAATAGTAATAATAAAGAGTGTATTGACTCAGAGTGTTGGGATAACAATAAGATAGTAATAACTAGTAATAAATTATTAGTAATAATGAAAAGCAAATTGACCCAGAATATTTTTATAAGAAGTAACAGTAATAAAATGGTGTAAAACTAGTAATAATATGCTGGTAACAGTGATGCATATCGACCTAGAGTATTGCGTTAAAAAGCAACAATAATAAGATGGAGTAAAACTAGTAATAATATGCTGGTAACAGTGATGCATATCGACCTAGAGTATTGCGTTAAAAAGCAACAATAATAAGATGGAGTAAAACTAGTAATAATATGCTGGTAACAGTGATGCATATCGACCCAGAGTATTGCGTTAAAAAGGAGTAAAACAATAATAAGATGGAGTAAAACTAGTAATAATATGCTGGTAACAGTGATGCATATCGACCTAGAGTATTGCGTTAAAAAGCAACAATAATAAGATGGAGTAAAACTAGTAATAATATGCTGGTAACAGTCATGCATATCGACCTAGAGTATTGCGTTAAAAAGCAACAATAATAAGATGGAGTAAAACTAGTAATAATATGCTGGTAACAGTGATGCATATCGACCTAGAGTATTGCGGCAAAAAGCAACAATAATAAGATGGAGTAAAACTAGTAATAATATGCTGGTAACAGTGATGCATATCGACCTAGAGTATTGCGTTAAAAAAAGCAACAATAATAAGATGGAGTAAAACTAGTAATAATATGCTGGTAACAGTCATGCATATCGACCTAGAGTATTTGCGCAAAAAAAGCAACAATAATAAGATGGAGTAAAACTAGTAATAATATGCTGGTAACAGTGATGCATATCGACCTAGAGTATTGCGGCAAAAAGCAACAATAATAAGATGGAGTAAAACTAGTAATAAAATAATAGTAATGATGAAGATTGTAATAGCTCTGAGTGCTGAGATAAACAATAACAATATGGAATAAAACAAGTACTAAAATAATGAATATACTTCATCCATTTTTTTAACATATCTCCGAAGTTGTTTTTCTCGGTGTAAAAATGGTTGTTTTGAATTTACTTTTTTTTTTCTTCTCTGTTGTCACAAAAAAGATATTAGGACTGTCAGAAGAATTTTAAAGATATTTTTGAAAGATGAAATTTTACAAAATGGCTGATAACAAAAAAAGAAAAAGGAAATAAGATTGTGAAATGATAATACTATAAAAGCCAAAACTTGATAAATGTCTACAGTTAAAAGAGTGGATATCGAACAGGAAAGACGTTTGTAAAGTTCAATGTGAAAAAAAGAGGGAAGAATGATTGACACCAGTTTTCACTGATAAGGGCAAGATTTAATTTCATATGTCTAAGGCCTGAAGTTCAGAATAAATAGCTCTTGGAGATTTACTTTATCCCTCGAGTGATTGACTTTTCAAAAGACATTTCTGTTTTTCCTATCAGTCTTTCTTTACATCATTTCTATAGAATATATTTTTCTCTTTTTTTTTTTTTTTTTTGTTTAACACTGCTACAATGGGCAAGAGTGTAAGGTATTTTTGTAACAAATTTCCATACCATTCTGTTTTCTTCCCAGCTATTTCTGGAAACTTTGCACTTGTCAGCCATTTTATTTTTTTTATTTTTTCTTAAGTGAAGGAGAGGAAGAGAAAAATCCACCTGGAAACAAATTTAGCGTTTTTTTTATATTTTTACTCTTTATTTCCATTTTCCTTTTTTTTTTATATAACCAAATCAAAAATCATGTTGTCATATCAACATTTTTCTGTGAGGTTTATTTTATCCAAGAAGGAAAAAGTATTATTTCTTATATTCGGAAATATGTCTATAGTATCACAGTGTCGAGAAGCAAATGACCGAAGAAACGAAAAAAAAGGCAAATTTTTTTTCAAGTATGTCTTTCATAGACAGTATTGACCATTCCCATTTTATAAATACTGTTACAAAAATTTCTTTTGCATTGGATACATTTTAAACAAGATTTACCAAATGTAAGAATAAAAAACATCTCAAACCTTTTCTCTCATGAATAAAATGAATTCACACTTTATGAATTCCAAAATTTTCAAATGAATTCAAGAAAAAAATCAATTTTTTAGATAGACAAAAAAATGATAGGATTTATTTATAAGATTAAAACATTTTAAATTTGAAGTTTTACATTTAGAGCCAAATAAATTTTTACTTATATTATTTACATTATTCAGACTGTTATCCCCATCTTCATTGCCATATTCACAATGTTTCAGCTGTTGTATGCTCTGGCCTTCTTCAGGTGATTGAAGTTTCAAACTGAACCCTTTATTTCATCCACAGGGATAGATTGTTCTAGTTCCACGTACCATGCCTCTTCTGGATAACTCTCCAAGTTTTGGTTAACCACTGCAGTATCCTGGTATTAAACTCGCAACACTGTGGGTCTAGTCACTGGATCTAACCAACATCTTTATTCATGGAGCCATGTGTCCTTGAGGAAATTCCAATCACCTGAAGAAATCCGGAGTGCACAATGGCCAAAACGTTGTGAATATTGCAATTAAGATGAGGATAACAGTCTGAATAAAGTAAATAATGTAAGTAATCATAATACCTCATCTCAGAGATATAGACAGATACAAAGTTTTGTTGAAAATTAAGAATAACACTGGCTGCCAATCAGATTTTCACACACACACACACACGCATATATATATATATATATATATATATATATATATATATATATATAAAGCAAAATTGTTCCATTCATGTAACACTAAAATTTAAAAGAAATCTAAATAAACTGTTCACTCATCAGTAATTTACAATAACCTGATGAGATGCATTGATATGCAGTGAAACACAATTGCAATTGTATAGCGATTTTTACATAAGATCCTAAAATAAATAATATTGCTCTATTCTGTATTGAGCTGTCTTTTAAATTAAATGTTACAAACATTGGAATTATACCCTATTCATTCTCATTGTACCTGGATATATATATATATATATATATATATATATATATATATATATATATGTATGTATGTATGTATGTATATATATGTATGTATGTATATATATATATATCATAATATCAAATCCATAAGTGGTAAGAATAATCCAAATAGGTCTTTTTAATATAAAATATTAAAAACATAGATCCATGGCGAGAGCTCAATGTATCAAAATATGTAGCAATATGATGACATCCATCATTAAAGAGTTTTAATAATTTATTTCAGACAATTTGCCTCATCAGACCGGATGATGATGCTGTCGTCTGTCTGAGAATAAGTTGAGTTTTTTTTTTTATATATATATATATATATATATATATATATATATATATATATATATATATATATATATTTTATAAGATATTTTGAATAGATGAAACGGGTTCTAAAAAAAAAAGGAAAATGTTTCTTTTCTCGGTCTTCACTCAAAAATGGAAGCGACAAAGGGAATCAAGAAGAACAGACACAAGGCGATGGATTTCAAAATTAAACATTTATTTATAAGTATATATGTTGAAACAAAAGAAAGAAAAAAAAAGAACATTCATTTAACAAAGGGGAGGACATCATTAAAGAATAGAAGGCGCGCGGCGAAATACATACATATATGAAAAACAAATCAAGCCAAAAGAACCAACTTATCTTGCAGTGGGCTGGTATCTTCACATAAAATTTCATATGTCTAAGGCCTGAGAGTTCTGAGGATAAATCAGTATCTTGGGCCGACAATGTTCCTGGATTCTTCTTCTTTTACTAAGTGTTCGTGGGTCCCCAGCATTTCATACAGGCATTTGGTTGGGTTGATCAGTCCATAGCAGCCCTTCAATCACTAGTCGATTGGGTCTTCCTCATCTCAGTGGGCGGTCTCGATTTTTGCCCAGCGATGTTCAACTTGGTCAGAGGAAACTGAAAAATCCTTCTTTTTTCTTTGTCCCCACAGACAGTCACGTGGGTTCCTTAGGTTCCTTGATTACAAGGGAGAATAGGGCCAAATCACACAGTGCTTTGATGGCCAAAGTTCAAAATGCTCCGTGCGTCCCGATTCGTGAATAAAGCATGAGACCCTGATGGTGTCTGGAAACTCATGGTGCGAAATCTTAGTCAGGTCATTCGCGTCGGGTTTTTTAAGTTTTTGGCTGGCGGGTGGAAGAGAGGATAAGGGGAATTTGGAAGAGAAAATGGCTGATCATAGAATATAAATTTGAATCGGAAGCGTGGATTAAATTTCTGTTTTATCTATTTATTTATCTTTCTTTTATATCTAACAGTTTTTCTCTTTATTTTTTTACTTTATAACGCCTATATGGTTAAAAATCGTTGTTGTGACATATATATATATATATGTATGTATGTATGTGTGTTATATATACATATATATATATATATATATATATATATATATATATATATATATATATATATATATGTGAAAAGTGAATATAAATATAAATAAATATATATTATATGTATAATTATTTATATATTATATGTGGTACTTATTAGAAAGCGCTCAAAAGATAGAGCTAACATATTTGGTTGGATAGATCTATCCAACCAAAATATGATATATATATATATATATATATATATATATATATATATATATATATATATATATATATATATATATATATATATATATACATATATATATATATATATATACATATATATATATATATATATATATATATATATAGAATATATATATATATATATATATATATATATATATATATATATATATATATATATATATATATATACATATATATATATATATATATACACATATATATATATATATATATATATATATATATATGAATGTCAAGAAAATAATATATAAATTCTAATGTTCACATCATTAATTCCAAAGAGAGCTCCATACCAATAATAGAGCAATAATTATTTATTATAATTTTTTCATATAGACAAAAACAATTTATTCACTACATAGATGTAACTTTGTTTCAGTGCATTTAAAATTGCACTTCGACTGGTGAGAACGAAAATGGTTATGAACAATTCTGTTTGTAAGCAAGCCGTATGTGAAGTATCACTTCCCTTTTTGCATTTGTTTGAAAAAAAAATAGAAAATAAAAAAAATACATAAAGGCAAAAAGGTAATGGCGTGAAACAATAGAGGTTGTTAATAGCAGTTTGGTGAAGGATGGTTGAGGTTTTAAAGTAATGGTTTGATCTGAAAAAATTCTTTTCTTGGTCAAGGGTTTAGGCACAGCATTTCCAAGCCTTCTAAGCATGAGGGGTTATTTTCTATTTTTTTAAGGGAAGGGATAATCTTGAAGTTGACACAAGGTCTGGACATCCTGAAGTTGCCGCCACTGAGAAAAACATTCATCATGTTCTCCTCCTGTTGACGGATGACAGGTTATTGACTAATATTCCATGAGAGAGTTGAGAATATTCTTCATAATAAACTTGGTATGACAAAATGTTCTGCTTGGTGGGTACCATGCCCTTTGACCCCTGATCGAAAGTGTACCAGCCTGATCACATCATGGAAAAATCTGACATTGTTTGAGGCTGGTTTCCATGAACGATTCCCAACCCAGGGTGAGTGTTGGGTTCATCACTTTGAGCCAAACAATCCATGCAATGGAAACGCTCCACTATACCTGGTCCAAAGATAGCCAAGATCATTTCATCTTCAGGGAACGGGATGACTTCAGTTCTTTGGGGTTTAAAAGACAGTGTTTAATGACAATCTTCGAAAGGGCCACATCATCAATGGAGAGTACAATGCCAACTTGCTGAAGCAGTTACAAAAAGCTATCAAGACCAAACACTCAGGAAAACTAATAAAAGAAGGACAAGATTTCCGTACATGTCATCGGTTTCAATAGCTGCCACGTGTGACTGTGGCATTGAACTGGTTCATCGCCCTCCCTATTCTCCTGAATTAGCCCCCATCTGACCATCATCTGTTCCCCAACATGAAAAAACACTTGTCTTGGAACCAGTATTGCAATGATGATGACATCATATTTACAGTTGATGACATTTTTCCCCAACAGCATGATCACTTCTTCACCAATGGGATCAAAGCACTGCAATATCGATAGAAGAAGTGTGTGAACAGCAAGGAGTCTATGTTGAAAAATAAGCCGCATTTGGTCACATACTATATGAGTAGCTTGGTCAGCCTATGAACTTTTCAGTCAACTCTCGTATATTTATATTGCTGTGTGTGCATGTATATATATACATATACATAGATAGATACATAGATTTATATATATATATATTTATTTATATGTATATGTGTATATACATCACCATCTACTGGTAACATGTAACTCAGTACGACCCGCCACATAGATGTGTGGTTGGCATGTATACCAGCTTTCTCAGTAAATTTTCTGCTAGTGAGCAGGCTGGAATGTCACGCATCAGGACAAAAGACAAGACTTGTCAAAGGGTGATGAGCTTATTTTAAAACCTAACAGTTAACATGTGTATGTGAGCATGTGTATATATATATATATATATATATATATATATATATATAACATTATATATATATATATATATATATCTTATATATATATATATATATATATATATATATATATATATATATACATATATATATTATTATATATATATATATATATATATATATATATATATATATATATATATATATATATATATATATATATATATATAACTTTTACTTATATATATATATATATATATATATATGTATATATATATATATATATATATATATATATATATATATATATATATATATATATATATATATATAACTTTACTATTACTGTTCATCCAGGTTTTCCATGCAAACAAAATTTGCCAAGGTGTCTGTACTTAAAAACCTAGATTTCATTTTGCAGAGTCCTTGTTAGGTTAAGTAGCGATCGTCAATTTTTTCCTTTTGGCATAGCTTACAGTATTTCTGTAGACTCTACCAGGCTTTATTCTTTTGTATATTTTCCCACTTTTGTGTGGGACTCAACCATTAACTTCTTTTTTTTTAACCTCAAACACAATTTGCCAATCATTTCTATGGCTCTCGAGCCTAAAAAAGAGGTAGTATAATTGTAATATCCTCTTGAATGGGCCCAAGTTGCAACCATTGTATGTTTTATTAAAATATATTAAAAAATTTTATAAAAATTATATATATATATATATATATATATATATATATATATATATACACGCAATATACATATATATATATAAATGTATAGAGGAAGGTAAATCAAATAACTAGATATCACCAACTGTATATGCATGCTAGCATGCATACACAGGTAAACAAATAAATATTTACCAGATTTACCTTAATGTGTAAGCATGATAGGGCTTGATGTGGTTAGACAGAGCTAAAAAATATATGTTAATAAATATATATATATATATACCTATGTTTGTGGTGCAACTTCAGTTTTGTTGGTTACCCAACTCTTCAGGCACAAGGTATAACTTATGGTTTAAAAAATATATATATACAGGGACTCATTCACAGCTTAAATTTAAAATAGGACAAAAACAATACTGGGGGTCCAAATATTGTGCAGGCAGGTCCATTTGGAAATAAAAAAAGAAAATTAAAGAAAAAAGCGCAAATAGAAAATATTGAAGCAAGTTTAAATTTTAAATGTTAAATAAAGATGCTGATATATGATACGTTGAAATGGTTAAAGGGAGGTAATTGGTATATGCTATAAACGTAAGAAAAAAATGTAAAAAAATGATATATTCATCCAGGATTAAAATATTCTAAGAGAAAACTTCTCCTTTGGTTACAATAAGCATAAGATCATTACACCTATTAAGTAGATTGAAGTTATATATATATATATATATATATATATATATATATATATATATATATGTTATATCGTGGATAATACGATATAAGCAACTCAGGTAATCCCAAGTGGAAAGATTACACTAACACAGAAATTTGGTAAAACAAATAAGAAGGTTTTATTGTACGGAAAGTACAATGAGTAAGTGTTTGTAAATATAACAATCAGTAAAACGGGAGATACATCCCAGAGATCGTAGTCATCCTTCATACACTTCTACTGCAATAGTTCATCACGTCTTTTTATTCTCCCAATCACGTCTCTTCTAGACTGACCAATCCACTGTCGGGGTGTGTTAGGTTGTTTCACTATAACAATATATAATTAAGTAATTCATCAAGTCTGAAAGAAACCTCAACAGAATGCCAAAATCACTGGACGGCCGTTCCATCCTATATTTGGGACTCATCAGCAGTACGCATCTACTACCAAGAATTGAAACCCTGACAGTTAAGTTGTCAAGCAAACGTCATACTGTTCCAATGGGCCTCGGTGACGAAGAGTTAGCAAATCAGACTCAATATAGCGCTGCTTACTCACATATTCTGTGATGGAACTCAACTGAGTTTCTCTATAACCATAGGACTGTGCCCCTAGGAGCCACAACTACTATCACCAAGCCTTGAGCATTAGAAGCTGGTTCAAGCAATGATAAACAAGTGATAGAAATTATTAGGAGGATTGATTATATATATATATATATATATATATATATATAACTTCAATCTGCTTAATAGGTGTAATGATCATAAAAAATAATGATAATGAAAAGGCTTTATCTAAAAAGTAACAATAAAAGGATAGATGAAAAAGAAGCCTCATTGAGAGTTCATTATGATTGGAGAAATTTCAGGATGTTCTCTGTGTTGATGAAATGTTACTGGCTTAGATTCGTACTTATTGAATGTTACAAGCCAGTTCCTCCTCAAGAAAGTGACTATAAAACTACAGAATGTGATTCTTCTTTATATTAGCTGTCATATCTCTGATGATGGCTTTCAGTGAGTCCTTTGTCATATCGGACTCCAAGATGGTGTCTTCTTAACAAATTTCCCAAATATTTTAGTCCAAGGAAATTAAATTCAGAAGAGCTAGTAAGCCACATCATGGGGTCACATGATCATAACTCTTGGGTCATATGGTCTATATGGAAAGAAGCAGAGTCCTGCTTCCAGTATGCACAGTCATCTCTTCACTTAAGGATTTGAACACCATGACCTGCATGCCAATGTCAGCGGTGGCATTGACACAGTAAGCCTACTAAAGAGTGTTCCAGTAACTTGGACTAATTTTAAATGTGAATTAAGTTTAAGCATCTAATGATTTTTTTTTTCTTTCAGATTTAACAACTTAAGTCTTTGGCAATTTCAACCAAGGAAAGATTAACAATCAAACAGCATGTTAAAGTTATTATGAAAATGGATGTTTAAACAGAATTTGAATATGAAGTTCCCAGGTTGCATCAACTCTTGAAACAGCAAAGTCAATTTGTACAACTTGACGCCTTTTAGATTGCTTCCTTTGGGGTCATCTCAAAATAAGGTCTATGCCAACAAGCCAACAACATTTCAACAGCTGAAGGATGAGATAATAAGGCATATTGGTGAGATCGAGGAGCAACTATGCAGAGATGTAATAAAAAAATATGGAGGTATATATATATACATTTGGGCAATATTATTTTTCACGATATAATTGCCATGACTTAAATAACATGATCCAATAGAAATAAATAAATTTTCACCAATAACTACTGATTTATTTACTGCTGACTTTAATCTGTTTTAATGAAATGGTACCCTAGCAGGTGGTACCACCCAGGATCAGGATGGACCTGGTAACAGCAATTAAGTGGTGGTTCCACACTTATCAAAACCTCCAATTTCCTGATCAGATGCATTTATTTAGGAAAAGAAAACACAAAGAAGTATAAAATGCTCATTTTCACAAAAAAACTGTTGGGGACTGCCTGATAAATATGCATGAATCTTTTAGTTGCAGCCAGACACCATTGTCCAGGAAATTAATTAAGAAATGTTAAGTCTCTGCCAGTTAATATGTCACTGAGCACTTTTTCTCTGGTGTGTCTCTGCTGCAGACCTCATTAGGAGTTACTTATATCATTTAAATATACAGAGTGTCCCCACAAAAACGACATCATTTAAAATGTGAATACCTGAAAATGTGGATGCCCTATGAAAACAAATTTCAATAGGCTTCATGTTGAATAATAAAAGATCTATTTACCCAAGTTTCAGCAAGCTATTCAAAGGGATGTAGATTTTATAACCACTTTCACAAAGCTTCACAAATGTTTAATATGTGCACCACCTGTGACATGACACATGTTAAGTTGGTAGTCCAACTCCTGTCAAAGCATCTGCATCTATGACAATCTGTAGCACCGATTCACTGAAAAGGTAACTTGTATTTAAATTCAATTTATGAGCTATCTATTGCCAGTGGTATTGGAGTTTGTGTCATCTTTGGATTTAAATTCATCTATCCACCTCTTCCTTCATTTCAGAGTCATCATTAGAGTCAAGAATGGTCTGCAATTTATAAGCTATCTATTGCCAGTGGTATTGGAGTTTGTGTCATCTTTGGATTTAAATTCATCTATCCACCTCTTCCTTCATTTCAAAGTCATCATTAGAGTCAAGAATGGTCTGCAATTTATAAGCTATCTATTGCCAGTGGTATTGGAGTTTGTGTCATCTTTGGATTTAAATTCATCTATCCACCTCTTCCTTCATTTCAGAGTCATCATTAGAGTCAAGAATGGTCTGCAATTTATGAGCTATCTATTGCCAGTGGTATTGGAGTTTGTGTCATCTTTGGATTTAAATTCATCTATCCACCTCTTCCTTCATTTCAGAGTCATCATTAGAGTCAAGAATGGTCTGCAATTTATAAGCTATCTATTGCCAGTGGTATTGAGTTTGTGTCATCTTTGGATTTAAATTCATCTATCCACCTCTTCCTTCATTTCAAAGTCATCATTAGAGTCAAGAATGGTCTGCAATTTATAAGCTATCTATTGCCAGTGGTATTGGAGTTTGTGTCATCTTTGGATTTAAATTCATCTATCCACCTCTTCCTTCATTTCAAAGTCATCATTAGAGTCAAGAATGGTCTGCAATTTATAAGCTATCTATTGCCAGTGGTATTGGAGTTTGTGTCATCTTTGGATTTAAATTCATCTATCCACCTCTTCCTTCATTTCAAAGTCATCATTAGAGTCAAGAATGGTCTGCAATTTATAAGCTATCTATTGCCAGTGGTATTGGAGTTTGTGTCATCTTTGGATTTAAATTCATCTATCCACCTCTTCCTTCATTTTCAGAGTCATCATAAGAGATAATAAAGAATGGTCTGCAATTTATAAGCTATCTATTGCCAATGGTCTGCATGGAGTTTGTGTCATCTTTGGATTTAAATTCATCTATCCACCTCTTCCTTCATTTCAAAGTCATCATTAGAGTCAAGAATGGTCTGCAATTTATAAGCTATCTATTGCCAGTGGTATTGAGTTTGTGTCATCTTTGGATTTAAATTCATCTATCCACCTCTTCCTTCATTTCAGAGTCATCATTAGAGTCAAGAATGGTCTGCAATTTATAAGCTATCTATTGCCAGTGGTATTGGAGTTTGTGTCATCTTTGGATTTAAATTCATCTATCCACCTCTTCCTTCATTTCAAAGTCATCATTAGAGTCAAGAATGGTCTGCAATTTATAAGCTATCTATTGCCATGGTATTGGAGTTTTGGTCATCTTTGGATTTAAATTCATCTATCCACCTCTTCCTTCATTTCAAAGTCATCATTAGAGTCAAGAATGGTCTGCAATTTATCTATCTATTGCCAGTGGTATTGAGTTTGTGTCATCTTTGGATTTAAATTCATCTATCCACCTCTTCCTTCATTTCAGAGTCATCATTAGAGTCAAGAATGGTCTGCAATTTATAAGCTATCTATTGCCAGTGGTATTGGAGTTTTGTCATCTTTGGATTTAAATTCATCTATCCACCTCTTCCTTCATTTCAAAGTCATCATTAGAGTCAAGAATGGTCTGCAATTTATAAGCTATCTATTGCCAGTGGTATTGGAGTTTGTGTCATCTTTTGATTTAAATTCATCATCCACCTCTTCCTTCATTTCAGAGTCATCATTAGAGTCAAGAATGGTCTGCAATTTATAAGCTATCTATTGCCAGTGGTATTGAGTTTGTGTCATCTTTGGATTTAAATTCATCTATCCACCTCTTCCTTCATTTCAGAGTCCAATTAGAGTCAAGAATGGTCTGCAATTTATAAGCTATCTATTGCCAGTAGGGAGATTTAAATTCATCTATCCACCTCTTCCTTCATTTCAAAGTCATCATTAGGTTTCAAGAATGGTTGCAATTTATGCTATCTATTGCCAGTGGTATTGAAGTTTGTGTCATCTTTTGATTTAAATTCATCTATCCACCTCTTCCTTCATTTCAAAGTCATCATTAGAGTCAAGAATGGTCTGCAATTTTATAAGCTATCTATTGCCAGTGGTATTGAGTTTGTGTCATCTTTGGATTTAAATTCATCTAACCTCTTCCTTCATTTCAAAGTCATCATTAGAGTCAAGAATGGTCTGCAATTTATAAGCTATCTATTTGCCAGTGGTATTGGAGTTTGTGTCATCTTTTGGATTTAAATTCATCTATCCACCTCTTCCTTCATTTCAAAGTCATCATTAGAGTCAAGAATGGTCTGCAATTTATAAGCTATCTATTGCCAGTGGTATTGAGTTTTGTCAAATCTTTAGATTTAAATTCATCTATCACCTCTTCCTTCATTTCAAAGTCATCATTAGAGTGAAAAGAATGGTCTGCAATTTATAAGCTATATTGCCAGTGGTATTGGAGTTTGTGTCATCTTTGGATTTAAATTCATCTATCCACCTCTTCCTTCATTTCAAAGTCATCATTAGAGTCAAGAATGGTCTGCAATTTATAAGCTATCTATTGCCAGTGGTATTGGAGTTTGTGTCATCTTTGGATTTAAATTCATCTATCCACCTCTTCCTTCATTTCAAAGTCATCATTAGAGTCAAGAATGGTCTGCAATTTATAATATATCTATTGCCAGTGGTATTGGAGTTTGTGTCATCTTTGATTTAAATTCATCTATCCACCTCTTCCTTCATTTCAAAGTCATCATTAGAGTCAAGAATGGTCTGCAATTTATAAGCTATCTATTGCCAGTGGTATTGGAGTTTGTGTCATCTTTGGATTTAAATTCATCTATCCACCTCTTCCTTCATTTCAAAGTCATCATTAGAGTCAAGAATGGTCTGCAATTTATAAGCTATCTATTGCCAGTGGTATTGGAGTTTGTGTCATCTTTGGATTTAAATTCATCTACAACCTCTTCCTTCATTTCAAAGTCATCATTAGAGTCAAGAATGGTCTGCAATTTGAGCTATCTATTGCCAGTGGTATTGGAGTTTGTGTCATCTTTGGTTTAAATTCATCTATCTATCTTCATTTCAGATCATCTTATTGCCAGTGGTATTGGAGTTTGTGTCATCTTTGGATTTAAATTCATCTTCATTTCAGAGTCATCATTAGAGTCAAGAATGGTCTGCAATTTATGAGCTATCTATTGCCAGTGGTATTGGAGTTTGTGTCATCTTTGGATTTAAATTCATCTATCCACCTCTTCCTTCATTTATATATATTAGATATAGAATGGTCTGATTTAAAATTTATATATATTGTATATGGAGTTTGTGTCATCTTTGGATTTAAATTCATCTATCCACCTCTTCCTTCATTTCAGAGTCATCATTAGAGTCAAGAATGGTCTGCAATTTATAGCTATCTATTGCCAGTGGTATTGGAGTTTGTGTCATCTTTGGATTTAAATTCATCTATCCACCTCTTCCTTCATTTCAGAGTCATCATTAGATCAAGAATGGTCTGCAATTTATATATATCTATATAGTGGTATTGAGTTTATGTCATCTTTGGATTTAAATTCATCTATCCACCTCTTCCTTATTTCTAAAGTCATCATTAGAGTCAAGAATGGTCTGCAATTTATAAGCTATCTAATGGTGGTATTGGAGTTTGTGTCATCTTTGGATTTAATTCATCTATCCACCTCTTCCTTCATTTCAGAGTCATCATTAGATCAAGAATGGTCTGCAATTTATTATCTATTGCCAGTGGTATTGGAGTTTGTGTCATCTTTGGATTTAAATTCATCTATCCACCTCTTCCTTCATTTCAGAGTCATCATTAGAGTCAAGAATGGTCTGCAATTTATAAGCTATCTATTGCCAGTGGTATTGGAGTTTGTGTCATCTTTGGATTTAAATTCATCTATTTATTCTTCCTTCATTTCAAAGTCATCATTAGAGTCAAGAATGGTCTCCAATTTATAAGCTATCTATTGCCAGTGGTATTGGAGTTTGTGTCATCTTTTGGATTTAAATTCATCTATCCACCTCTTCCTTCATTTCAAAGTCATCATTAGAGTCAAGAATGGTCTGCAATTTATAAGCTATCTCTAGTGGTATTGGAGTTTGTGTCATCTTTGGATTTAAATTCATCTATCCACCTCTTCCTTCATTTCAAAGTCATCATTAGAGTCAAGAATGGTCTGCAATTTATGAGCTATGATTGCCAGTGGTATTGGAGTTTGTGTCATCTTTGGATTTAAATTCATCTATCCACCTCTTCCTTCATTTCAGAGTCATCATTAGAGTCAAGAATGGTCTGCAATTTATAAGCTATCTATTGCCAAAGTTTTTCATCTTTTGGATTTAAAAAATATCCACCTCTTCCTTCATTTCAAAGTCATCATTAGAGTCAAGAATGGTCTATATATATATATATATATATATAGTATAAATGTCATATTTGGATTTAATCTTTGGTTTAAATTCATCTATCCACCTCTTCCCTTCATTTCAAAGTCATCATTAGAGTCAAAATGGTCTGCAATTTATGAGCTATCTATTGCCAGTGGTATTGGAGTTTGTGTCATCTTTGGATTTAAATTCATCCATCCACCTCTTCCTTCATTTCAAGTCACAGGTCTGCAATTTATAAATCTATTTGGTATTGAGTTTGTGTCATCTTTAATTTAAATTCATCTATCCACCTCTTCCTTCATTCATCATTAGAGTCAAGAATGGACAGAGCCAATTGGAATATCTTTGATTTAAATTCATCTATACCTCTTCCTTCATTAAATATATATCTATCTATATGCCAGTGGTATTGGAGTTTGTGTCATCTTTGGATTTAAATTCATCTATCCACCTCTTCCTTCATTTCAAAGTCATCACTTAGAATGGTTTAAAAAATGGTGAGTGGTATTAGTTTGTCATCTTTATTTATATACTAGGGACTCATTCACATTAAATTTGCAAAATAGGAGTCAAAAAGTGGTACTGTCCAAGTTAGCTATCTATTGCCAGTGGGTTTGTGTCATCTTTGATTTAAAATCTATCCACCTCTTCCTTCAAAGAAAATCATAAAGAGTCAAAATGGTCTGCAATTTATAAGCTATCTATTGCCAGTGGTATTGAGTTTGTGTCATCTTTGGATTTAAATTCATTATCCTCTTCCTTCATTTCAAAGTCATCATTAAGTCAAGAATGGTCTGCAATTTATGCTATCTATTGCCAGTGGTATTGGAGTTGGTTAAAGGTGTCATCTATCCACCTCTTCCTTCATTTCAAAATCATTAGAGTCAAAAAAATTTAAAAAATGATATATTCATCCAGGATTTAAATTCAATACCTCTTCCTTCATTTCAGAGTCATCATTAGAGTCAAGAATGGTCTGCAATTTTGCTATCTATTGCCAGTGGTATTGGAGTTTGTGTCATCTTTGGATTTAAATTCATCTATCCACCTCTTCCTTCATTTCAAAGTCATCATTAGAGTCAAGAATGGTTGCAATTTATAAGCTATCTATTAGTGGTATTGGAGTTTGTGTCATCTTTGGATTTAAATTCATCTATCCACCTCTTCCTTCATTTCAAAGTCATCATTAGAGTCAAGAATGGTCTGCAATTTTAGCTATCTATTGCCAGTGGTATTGGAGTTTGTGTCATCTTTGGTTAAATTCATCTATCCACCTCTTCCTTCATTTCAAAGTCATCATTAGAGTCAAGAATTGCAATTTATAAGCTATCTATTGCCAAAGTTTTGTCATCTTTGGATTTAAATTCATCTATCCAATTTCAAAGAAGGTTTGCAATTTATGACGGAAAGTACAATTGAGTTTAATCTTTGGTTTAAAATTAAATTTGTAAATAAATTTCAGAGTCATCATTAGAGTCAAGAATGGTCTGCAATTTATGAGCTATCTATTATCCAGTGGTATTGAGTTTGTGTCATCTTTGCATTTAGTTCATCTATCCACCTCTTTTTTATTCTTTCAATCATCATTAGAGTCAAGAATGGTCTGCAACCTATCCACTGTGGTATTGGGTTTGTTCATCTTTGTTTAAATTCATCTATACCAATCCTTTAGATTCATCATCAAGAATGGTCTGCAATTTATGAGCTATCAAAATCAGTGGTATTGGAGTTTCCATGTCATCTTTGGGATTTAAATTCATCACGATCTACTACCTTTCATTGAAGTCATCATTAGAGTTAAGAATGGTCTGCAAATCATTATCTGTTCCAGTGGTATTGGAGTTTGGTCATCTTTGATTTAAGAGTTACCTCTTCCTTCAATTTCAGAGTCATCATTAGAGCGTTTATTGGAAGTTTATTTATGGAATTCAATTGGAGTTTGTGTCATCTTTTGGCCCTTTAGGATCTATCCAACTTCCTTCTTGAGTCATCATTAGAGTCAAGAATGGTCTGCAATTAAACAAGCTATCTATTGCCAGTGGTATTGGAGGATTGATTATGTCATCTTTGGATTTAAATTCATATATCCACTTCTTCCTTCATTTCAAAGTCATCAAAAATCAAGAATGGTCTGCAAAAAGCTATCTATTAAAAAAGTAACAAGTGGATTGGAGTTCATTGAGAGTCATCTTTGGATTTAAATTCAGGATCCATTCTTCCTTCATTTCAAAGTCATCATTAGAGTCAAGAATGGTCTGCAATTTATCAAGAAAAGCTATCTATTGCCAGTGTGAGTTTGTGTCATCTTTGGATTTAAATTCATCTATCCACCTCTTCCTTCATTTCAAAGTCATCATTTCAAGTGAGTCAATTTGTAAGCTATCTATTGCCTCCAAGATGGTTTGTCAAACAAATTTCCCAAATCTTTCCAGTCCTCTTCCTTAATTTCAGAAGTCATCATAGTAAGTCAAGAATGGTCTGTCAATTTGATAATAACTTTTGGGTCATTGGTTTATGTGGAAAGATTTAAATCCATCTATCCAGTCTTCCTTCATTTCAAAGTCTTCATTAGAGTCAAGAATGGTCTGCAATTTATAAGCTATCTATTGCCAGTGGTATTGAGTTTGTGTCATCTTTGGATTTAAAGATCTATCCACCTCTTTCCATTTTCATCATTTGGTCCAATTTATTTAATTGGAGTTTGTGTCATCTTTGGATTTAAATTCATCTATCCACCTCTTTTTTCATTTCAAAGTCATCATTAGAGTCAAGAATGGTCTGCAATTTTAAGCTATCTATTGCCAGTGGTATTGGAGTTTGTGTCATTTAAACATCCACCTCTTCCTTCATTTTAAAGTCATCATTAGAGTCAAAATGGGATGCAATTTATAAGCTATCTATTGCCAGTGGTAATGAGTTTGTGTCATCTTTGGATTTTAAATTCATCTATCCACCTCTTCCTTCATTTCAAAGTCATCATTAGAGTCAAGAATGGTCTGCAATTTATAAGCTATCTATTGCCAGTGGTATTGGAGTTTGTGTCATCTTTGGATTTAAATTCATCTATCCACCTCTTCCTTCATTTCAAAGTCATCATTAGAGTCAAATGGTCAACAAATTTATAACTATCTATTGCCAGTGGTATTGAGTTAATGTCATCTTGGATTTAAATTCATCTATCCACCTCTTCCTTCATTAGAGATGTCAAGAAAAAAATCATTGAGTGGAGGTTTGTGTCATCTTTATTTAAATTCATCTATCTATTCCTTCATTTCAAGTAATTGCCAGTTGTCTTAAATCATGGATTCCAAAAGAAATCTATAAACCTCTTCCTTCATTTCAAAGTCATCATTAAGTCAAGAATGGTCTGCAATTTTATTTATTGCCAGTTTGAGTTTGTGTCATCTTTGTTTTAATCATCTATCCACCTCTTCCTTCATTTCAGAGTCATCATTAGGATCAAGAATGGTCTGCAATTTATAAGCTATCTATTGCCAGTGGTATTGGGTTGTGTCATCTTTGGATTTAAATTCATCTATCCACCTCTTCCTTCATTTCAAAGTCATCATTAGAGTCAAGAATGGTTGCAATTTTAAGCTATCTAAAGTGGTATTGAGTTTGTGTCATCTTTGGATTTAAATTCATAATCCACCTCTTCCTTCATTTCAAAGTCATCATTAGAGTCAAGAATGGTCTGCAATTTATAAGCTATCTATTGCCAGTGGTATTGAGTTTGTGTCATCTTTGGATTTAAATTCATCTATCCACCTCTTCCTTCATTTCAGAGAATCATTAAGTCAAGAATGGTCTGCAATTTATAAGCTGCCAGTTATTATGTCATCTTTGATTTAAATTCATCTATCCACCTCTTCCTTCATTTCAAAGTCATCATTAGAGTCAAGAATGGTGTCAATTTATAAGCTATCTATTGCCAGATTGGAGTTAGGAGTCATCCTATCCACCTCTTCCTTCATTTAAGTCATCATTACAGAATGGTCTGCAATTTAAAAGCTATCTATTGCCAGTGGTATTGGAGTTTGTGTCATCTTTGGATTTAAATTCATCTATCCACCTCTTCCTTCATTTCAAGTCATCATTAGAGTCAAGAATGGTCTGCAATTTATAAGCTATCTAAAGTGGTATTGGAGTTTGTGTCATCTTTGGATTTAAATTCATCTATCCACCTCTTCCTTCATTTTCAAAGTCATCATTAGAGTCAAGAATGGTCTGCAATTTATAAGCTATCTATTGCCAGTGGTATTGGAGTTTGTGTCATCTTTGGATTTAAATTCATCTATCCACCTCTTCCTTCATTTCAGAGTCATCATTAGAGTCAAGAATGGTCTGCAATTTATGAGCTATCATTGCCAGTGGTATTGGAGTTGTGTCATCTTTGGATTTAAATTCATCTATCCACCTCTTCCTTCATTTCAAAGTCATCATTAGAGTCAAGAATGGTCTGCAATTTATGAGCTATCTATTGCATCAGTGGTATTGGAGTTTGTGTCATCTTTGGATTTAAATTCATCTATCCACCTCTTCCTTCATTTCAAAGTCATCATTAGAGTCAAGAATGGTCTGCAATTTATGAGCTATCTATTGCCAGTGGTATTGGAGTTTGTGTCATCTTTGGATTTAAATTCATCTATCCACCTCTTCCTTCATTTCAAAGTCATCATTAGAGTCAAGAATGGTCTGCAATTTATGAGCTATCTATTGCCAGTGGTATTGGAGTTTGTGTCATCTTTGGATTTAAATTCATCTATCCACCTCTTCCTTCATTTCAAAGTCATCATTAGAGTCAAGAATGGTCTGCAATTTATAAGCTATCTATTGCCAGTGGTATTGGAGTTTGTGTCATCTTTGGATTTAAATTCATCTATCCACCTCTTCCTTCATTTCAAAGTCATCATTAGAGTCAAGAATGGTCTGCAAGTCTATTCTTGGTTGAAACGATACTAAATTTTAATCATTTGTTAATGAAAAAATAAAAAATCAGTTATTTTCCATGCATTTTGCTGCTGCATGAAAGTCGCCATGTTACTCAGTCTGATTCAAAAGAATATTCACCAATATGGCTAATTGGTATTGTTAGATTTGATTGTAAAAAACAAATTGCATGTACTTAGCCAGCTAAATTTGGCTGATATACATGGAAATGGTTTAAATAAGAAGGAAGGAAGTGAATTATGAAAAATGCTTGAGAAGTGACATTATAATCATATTCTTATTCTGCCCCCAAATCTTATTCTGACTTATTCTATAGTTCTGGCACATCACACTCTTATTCTGACTCATATTCTTATTCTGGTTCATTATACTCTCATTCTGATTAATATTTTCATTCTGGTTCAACATACTTTTATCTTAGCTTATAATCTTATTCTGGTTCATATACTTTTATTCTGACTCATCTTCTTATTCTGGTTCATTATATTCTTATTCTAACTCATTCTTATTCTAGTTCATCATATTCTCATTTGGCTCATATTTTTATTCTGGTTCATCATTCTCTTATTCTGACTCATCATGATGGACAATAGGATGTTTCCTGTTCAGATCTGTTGCCCAAAAGTTTTAAGTAAGGTGGAGGAGTCTTTAAATTAGGGGAACTGCAAATAAGAATGAGTTTAAATAATTATCTGAAAGTTGATGATGGGCCTCTTCACATCCCATATGATATACAATATATTTCCATATGATATATAATAGGATATTTCACATTCTATGTGATATACAATATATTTCCATATGATACATAATAGGATATATCACGTTCTATGTGATATACAATATGATATTTCCATATGATACATAATAGGATATTTTACAGTCTATGTGATATACAATATGATATTTCCATATGATACATAATAGGATATATCACGTTCTATGTGATATACAATATGATATTTCCATATGATACATAAGTGGATATATCACGTTCTATGTGATATACAATATGATATTTCCATATGATACATAATAGGATATTTCACATTCTATGTGATATACAATATGATATTTCCATATGATACATAATAGGATATATCACGTTCTATGTGATATACAATATGATATTTCCATATGATACATAATAGGATATTTCACGTTCTATGTGATATACAATATATTTCCATATGATACATAATAGGATATATCACGTTCTATGTGATATACAATATTATATTTCCATATGATACATAAGAGGATATTTTACAGTCTATGTGATATAAAGTATGATATTTCATATCCCATATGTTGCACAATAGGATATTCCGCACCCTATATGTTATACAATAATATTTAAATACCAATTTGGGGTGCACATTTGCTAACACTGATCAACTACATGGCTACTTAAAAAGGCAAAGCAATACCGATCCTGGTCAATATCTGTATGGGTGACTGCTAGAGAATACCAGATGTTGTAAGCTTGGATGCGTGATCGGTTTAATGTATAAGGGCTCAGAATTGGAAATTGGAGAACTAAGTTCCAATTCTAGTCAGGTTCATTATATTCACTTATCTAGGAATCCACCTCTTCTTCCCCAAGCTATGGGTTAATTAGTACTACTTGTATCAGTAAATCATTTTTATCTTCAAAGATTTTTACCTTTTGTTATGAGACCTTACCCATAATAACATAATGGACTATTCCATATGTAATAAATACTGCGCCTCAAGAGGAAGCAGAGAGTTCCGTCTGAAGTCTGGAGTACAGTCTGAACTCTGGAGTGAAGTTCGTCAGGAGTCAGTCAGTCAAGTCAGAAGCAGTCTGAAACAGAGTTGTGTTCAGACAATTACTACTAAACCTGATTGTTCGTACTAACACTTTCTACTTCTCTGTATATATTCCTGTTTGTAATATATCTGTGTTATTCTACATCCGTGTTCGAGTTCTTCTTTATTGGTTCTACCTTGGACTATCACTGTGGTACAAGGAATCGGACCATAACACCTTTGAAAAAACTTTTCTGGCTTTAAATAACCAACACAAGGTTGATAAGCCATAAAAAAAAAACAGATCAAGCAATCAAATTTTACCACAAGTCTTTTTCTTTGACAACTGAGCAGCATCAGTGTCTAGATTTAACACATCATTCACAATAGCACAATGTTGTGGTACGTCTGATATAACTGAACAATTCATCTGATAACCAGTTTCCCAGGATCAGAGGGATGGACATTCTTTACATTGTATCAGATTATATCCGTCATCTTGAGGAAGTGTGTGTGTGTGTGTGTGTGTGTGTGCAATTTCCTCATATTTCAGATCATCAAAAGGCCTGTATGTGGGAACCAGGTCAATTATAAAAGCCTTGGAAACACTGTCTGTCTGTCTCTCTCTCTCTCTCTCTCTGTATCTGTCTCTCTCTTTTTCTCTGTCCCACTCTCTCTCTTTAAAAAAAAATGGTACCACCACAAATGTCCCTCCCTTTCAGTGCTCATTGAGAAAATTAAAAATATAAAACGGTCAAATAAGTCATACTAGCAATCAGATTTTTCAAGTTCTTTACTCATTTAAAGTAACAGGATTGGTACGATAAAATAACAAAATAATAAAAAATAACAGAATAAAAATGGTGACAATATTTAATCTAAAAGGCAGCAATAAAAAATATGAAGAAAAACTAGTAACAAAATAATAATAGCAAAAATAGCAACAATAATAAGATGAAGTAAAACTAATGAAAAAATAATAATACTGAAAATGCTTCATCCAAAAAGCAACAATAAGAAGATAATGTAAAACTAGCTATAAAAAATTAATAGTGAAAATGCTTCATCTATAATAACAACAATAAAACTATTAATAAAATAATAGTAAAAATGCTCAATCTAAAAGGCAACAATAATAAGATTGAGCAAAACTAGTAATAAAATAATAATAATGAAAAAGCATCCAAAAAGCATCCAAAAAGGAACAATAAGAAGATAGATGAAAATAACAAAATAGAATAATAATAGTAAAAATGCTCCATCAAAAAGTTAACAAGAACAGCGTGGAGTAAGAGTAGTAATAAAAATTTAATGAAAATGCTTCATCTAAAAAAAAAAAGCAATAATAAGATGGAGTAAAACTTCAAACAAAATAATAATAATGAAAACATTTAATCCAAAAAGTAACAATCAGAACATGAAATAAAACTAATAATACAAAGTTAATATTTAAAATCCTTCATTTAAAAAAAAAAAACAACAATAATAAGATGGCATAAAACTAGTTATAAAACTAGTGAAAATATTTTATCTAAAAAATAACAACAATAATAAGTTTGAGTAAAACTATTAATAAAATATGCTCAATTTAAAAGACAACAACAAAATGAAGTAAAACTAGTGTTATGAATAATCTAGAGTGGTCTCCCCTTGTTTTGTTACTCCCCTCATTGAGAGAGCTATTTCTCTTTACTGAGACTATAAAAGGACACTATACACAAACATTGTATTCTCAGTTGAATAAAGCTTTCTTAAAGCTTACACCTGCATACTTTTGTCATTACAACTAGTAATAAAATAATGATAATGAAAAGGCTTTATCTAAAATGTAACAATAAGAGGATAGATGAAAACAATGAAATAAAATAATAAAAGTGATAATTCTCCATCAAAAATTTAACAATAATAACATGTAGTAAAACTAGTAATAACAAAATCAATTGTGAAAATGCTTCATCTAAAAAAAAGCAACAATAATAAGATGAAGTAAAACTAGTAATAAAATAATAATAATGGAAATGTTTAATCTAAAAAGCAAAAGAAGACATGAAAACAACAAAATAAAAAAATAATATTGAAAATGCTTCATCAATCCAACATTAATAAGATGGAGCAAAACTAGTATAAAAAATTAAATTAATTTTTTTAGCTGAAGCATGCTTCATCTAAAAAAAGCAACAATAATAAGATGAAGTAAAACTAGTAATAAAATAATGATAAGAAAAATGCTTGGTCTAACAAGCAACAATACAAAGAGGGAGTAAAATTATTAATAAAGAAAACAATATTGTTTACCAACTTCACTCACTCAGAGTGACAGAGAGAAAATGCCATGAATTTGACAATCCTTGAGAGTGGAATCTGGCAAATGCCCCTTCATAATTTAAAATAGAATAACAGATAGTAATAGAATCCTGAATTTCATGCACATGGGGTTTCTCATTATTCTGACCTTGTGCCAAATTAAACAATCAAGTTTAGTAAAATCACAAGTTATAATTCCTCAATAAGCAACCAAGAATTTAATGGTATATTTCAATAGTTTTTAAAAACAGGCACTTTAACAAACATGGATTTGAAACAAAAGAAAATACTAATCATTGATACTACTAGTAAATTCATATTTACCTTAAATACAAGGCAAGTTACAAAAAGTGCTCTACTGGAATTAAATATTAAGAAAATTGTGTTGCTCCAATCCTCCATATTAGATTGTCATTGGAGTAGAAAAAAAGTATACAAGAGTAAAATCAGATCCAATGCAAGGATCTTGTGCCCCCACCAAATCTACAATATGAGCCTCCCTGATTCTGTTACGTCTCAATTTTCATAAGGTAGTATGTATTCGTATAAAATACAAATGTTATTCTAAGTTAATTATGTACAATATAGATGAAAAATTCAATTAGAAAAACTGAAAATAAATACAATGTATCTAAATATATATTATAGACACGTCATAATAGATCATTCCATCTTAAATAAATCAACAATGTTTCGCGGCAATTTTCAACATCAACTTGAGATTTTTCTTGCTGAAAAATTGAATAATTGTAACACATTCAACATTGTGGCTAAAAAATATTGAATTTTGTATAGTGTTTTTTTTTTTTGCAACTTAACATAGGCAAAACAAATTCACGTATTTGGACAGAAAAAAATAAAGACATAAAAATCTGTAAATATTTTTTATCCTTTAATTGTCAGTTGTGCTTAAGTTTAATTTGTAATGTATGGAGGCAGAAAAAAGCAAATGTTGATGAGATAGCGAGGGTGACAAAGCACTGTCCAGAGCCCCCTCCTCTGGTCGGTCTTGAATATTGGGGGGTAGGTGGTCAGGTGTAATACACACTGGCCCTGAGTAAAAGGGAGTCGAAAGTGTGACACTGAGAATGATACACCAAAAGAGGTTTTTCCCTGACACAGACATGCACTGCCAATTCAAAATGTATCCAGCCATTTTAAAATAACTTAAGAACCAGTTGTGCAGCCTTTATGCAACTTGGCACCCAAGAGTATTTAGTAAATACCAAACACTTCAAATATTTCACCATATGGATGAGTCATAACAAATTTAGTAAAAGAGATAGGAAAATTTGAACATCAAATGTATCGCACCAGAAATAGTCTTGCCTAAAACCATAATGTGTTACAAAACTAGAAAATTAATGTGAAAACTTGAGTCATGTTCTTAAATGTCCTCATCCGATTAAGACATTCATATAGCTGTCATGCATAGCACCAAACACGTTCAAAAATCTACAAGGTGTTCACTGTAAGCAACCGCTTTTTAAGATCAATGGTTAAAAATGTCTTTGAGCGAGTGAAGCCTTTGAATTTTGTTGAAGGCCACACTTCTTTGAACCATATGGATTGGCACTACAGAATCACAATCATAGAACTGTACCAGATGACAGAAACTATATCAGTTGAGGACTTTCAACAGCGGCGACAGTTAAAATGGATAGCACATGTAACAGGAACAAAAAAATGATATAATCAAGATGTTGACGTTCCACACTACTTAAATTAAAGGTTAGGGTGGAAACTCCTATCAATACTGGAAAGAGCGATAACAGCTACTGAACTTGAGAAACCTATTTTATTGAAGAATTGTATGAAGAGAAATATTTTATAAATTTAAACCGAGTTGTACTGGCTGGTCGGTCAATGAATGCCGAATATTTCCTTACGACAACACCAGTTGTTACAAAACCAAAACTGAAAACTCAAATCATTTTCTTAAATAGCCTCCTCAGATCATGTGGATGTCATGTGTGAATACATCCGTTTTCTAAGATCAATGGCTAAAATGGCTTTGAGTGAGGGAATGTATCTGGATCGTGGCAAAGACCATCCTTCTTCAAACATTATTGGCTGGTGCTACAGAATCACAAAGAACTTTACCAAATAATAGAAACCACATCACTTGAGTATTTTCAACAGCAGCAACAATTAAACATGGATATATATATAACATGGATATATACCCATTAATACTAAGTGACTCTCGTACTTTCTATTCAAACTTTTACAAAGTTCACTTCTTCAAACAGGATTGTCTGTTGTTATTAGGGGAGAAAAGAAATACAGGCAAGCACAGGGTGTGAAAAACATCACACTTGGGGATGTTACATTAAAAGACATTTTCCCTAACACAGACAAGTGATAGCAATTCTTAACAACTTATTGAGTTCTGATTCAGTCAAAGATGCCTAGGAAAGAAAAAGAAAAAAAAAAGAACTCCCTCAACCTTACAGAGACACACACATACACACTGATATACTTATTCCTTTACATAAAGAGCTGCACACTCCCATGACAGCTGGGATGATGAGATTTGATGATGTTAATAGCAGAACTTGTAGGACAAACCAAATATAATCTGATACACTCCACTACGGGAAACATAGTTTCATAGATGATAGGAGAATACCCATTTGACTAAATAGTAGACAAAATTTTTTTTTATTATTTTCACCCAGTATATTTAATGTATGGTCTTATCAATTAAGCATATTTATATAACATAAAAACCCGATTTTCTGGACAAACTCTGATTATGGAGTTGGCATCAATATCTTCAACTTATGTCTGTATTTCTGGGATGAGGCATTATCAAGATTTACACTATTTATTTCCGAACTTGTTTTTGTTGTTATCACAATGTTTTGGCCATTGTATTCACTGGCCTTTATCTGGTCTATATCAATCTGAGTAATCTACAGGGAATTCCGAACAAAACCCTTTATTTAATCTACAGGGTTAGACTGTTCCTGTTCCATTGCTCATGTCTAGGGATATCTCATCTAGTTTTTATTTTTAGTACTGTTCAGTTATTGCTCCCTTGTTTCCACTGAATACACACTGTCTGGCTCAGGGATTGAACGCACAATTACCATGTCACCAAACTAAACCAACACTAGGCTATTGTCCGATAGGAAAACTAGATCGATATACACCTGATAAAGACTAGTAGGCACAAACACCGAAACATTATGATAATGACAACAAAGATGAGGACAATAGTTTGAATGTAAATAATAGTGGAAATAACACTCAATTTAGTCTAGTTAACATTATTTGGCTAAGTAGTAGAGAAAAAGCTTTTTATTGTTACCTAGTCTAATTAATATAAGACATGTACTTAACAATTCAGCATATTTACATAATGTAAAGGCTTGATTTTCTGGAAGAATTTTCAGAATAGGAGAGAGAATCAATATACTGAATTTAGTCTAAAAATGACTTGCCCAGGAATTGAACTCGCAACTCACTATGTCACCATATTCATAAACCAACACTTTAATCTGCTAGTCTATTGAACTGTCGGACAACCATATTGATATACACCTGATGATGGCTGACAGGCACAATTGTTGAAACATTGTGACAACAACAACAAAGATGAGGACAATTGTTCAAATGTAAATAATAATGTAAATAATACTCTATTTAGTCTAGTTAACATTATTTAGCTAAGTAGTAGAGAAAAAAATGCTTTATTGTTACCCAGTGTAATTAATATATAAATTGGGCATATTTATATAATAATAAAATATTAATTAGGTACATTTATATAATATAAAAGCCTGATTTTTGTTTTTATATATATCAATTTGGCACTTTTATATAATAACAAAATATCAATTAGGTACATTTATATAATATAAAAGCCTGTTTTTTTTCCAAATAGCACTTAGGCACAATTATATAATAATAACATATTAATTAGGCATATTTATATAATATAAAAAATCTGATTTTTTTATATATCAATTAGGCACATTTATATAATAACTTGCAGCATGGCCTGGTGTTGCCCGTGCTTGATTCGAAAATCATACAGCAATCACTATCACTTGACTTAAAATATTTTTGCCCTTCCTTGCCTTTAAAGGAGTGCCCTTTGCTGTGCTGATGTTGCTACATGCCTTACTTCTTGCCTATCTCACATTTTTTCTAGGCTCTATACTAAACATTAAATCTGTTACAAAAAAAGAACTAAACAAAATGAGCACAAAACAATCAGCTTTAAAAAAGGACTCGTAACTGGAAAAACCGAATGAAAAAAGAATGTTAACAACAAATACTTTTTCACACCCAACCCTGTTCTGCGGAATCAGAATCAACGTTGAGTTTAAGCAAGCGAATGAGCCAATTGGTGTAAAGTGCTATGCAGATTTAAATTTTTCCCACTTGTGACGAATGCAGCTATCGATTTTTTTGCATGCTAGTTAACATTCGTGTCAGTCAGCTGTTGGCTCTCCCGCTGACCAATAGAATCTTCCTGCCTATTCGTGGCAGCCAGCTATTGGCTCTCACTCTGGCCAGTACAAAATGGCCACAAACTACATGAAAACTGTCGTAGAAGCATGAAAAAATCTATTATTTCCACCATCAATGGGAGTTGGAAAATGCAAAGTTGATCTTGGCCTTCCCACTAACTTGGAGTATGTGCACGTAAATTTTGGTGCAAATCCATCGAAAATTGCGGCCGTGCATTCATTACACACACGCACACACACATTCTGCCTTTTATAGATAGAGATAAAATATTAATTAGGTACATTTATATAATATAAAAACCTGACTTTTTAATATATCAATTAGGCACATTTATACAATATTAAAATATGAATAAGTCACATTAATAATATATCAATTGGGCACATTTATATAATATAAAAGCCTGACTAAAAAAGTCAGGATTTATATTATATAAATGGGCCTAATTAATATATATTAATATGATATTAATATATCAATTAGGCATATTTATATAATATTAAAATAACAATAAGGCATATTAATAATAATAATATATTAGTTAGGCACTTTTATATAATATAAAAGTCTGATTTTCTGGAAGAATTCTGTGAATGGAGACAGAACTGTTATACTAAATTTAGTCTAAAACACATACTTTTACCTCAGTAGCAAAATCTTTGTTGCCTATGTAAGCCAAAATTAGCCTGATGGTAATCATAAAAATAGTTTTAGTCTTGACTTTGTGAGATAGCTGTGTTAGTATGATCTAACATATAGATATGTTCTTCTCTTTGTTTAGAAAGATATATTATCAATGAGTAGTTAAAGTGAACTACAGGGAATTTGCTTCTTTTTTTTTTTTTTCTTTTCTCAAAGGTTCGTTTCTTTAGCATAGGGAGGTAGTTGGGGGAAGATGAGAAACAGCAGAAAATGTTTAATTTACACTCTCTGCTCTTGCAGAAATCTTTTGATGGGGATATCTCATTCTGTCACTGTTTATATATACCAGGCTGTGTTTGCATTTCAAAACAAACCTTACAGAAATGCCATACTTGTGAAAAAGAATCCCCCCACTGCCAGCGAAAAAGAAAAAGCCCCCACCTCCCAAAAAAAAAAAAAGAATTAAAACAAATAAAGGCCTTCTCCTTCTGATTCATTTACAACTAGATATGAACTTTATTCATGTTTCATGGTCTTTTCCGAGACAGTTGACATGTACTTTTGCGAGATCATAATAGTTTTGTTTTCTTCTAATTTTTTTTTTTTAGCAAAATGCCAGTTCTCTCTCAGGGGAAAGAGGTCCTATTTATTAGATGCTCATCTCCGCAAAGATACATAAAATATCTTGAAATTATTATTGACGTACCCCATAGATGAATCCGTGGCACATCTCTGTTTGAGTGGTGAAGCTAGACCTCTTCCCATTGTGCTCTTCAGCATGTAGTTTGCAAAGGGATTCAGCATATCCTGCATCCAAGGCCAGCCTAAAATAACTTCCTCCACTTCTGTCCAAGGTTAAAATGTGTACCATACTGTCACTAATTAATCACCCTGAGTATAGCTGTTTGTTTGACTCCATCCTGCATGCCTTCAATATGCCTTTTGAGTATCAAATTCTCCAAGCCATCTTTTCTCATTGTGTGTCCCAAAACTTTCAATTGTCTCTTTCTGATTCAAAGTATGTGTTCAATTTGTTCCCAAATACTTTAAGACTTTCTAACTGATCATAGCAAAATAGGAACTTGGAGATATAATACGTGGACAAATATTGCTTAAAGTTACAATAGATAGGAAGCTGTGGAGAGCCATAATCACCCACATCCTGAAGGAAGATGCTACATAAAAGAAGAAGTTGAAGATCCCTGTTTTTCTACTGGCAGCATTAAATTTTGCATCATTGATCTCTAAATCAGTATTTCATTTGTAAAAGGGATTGTTTAAGAACAACTGGTTTAGCCATCTTGAAAAGGGGAATGAAATTCTTCAATATATGAAGAAAGGTGTATAAACCCAATTATGAATAAATAGCAAGACAGTTCTATAGCCTTGGTTGGCAACCAGTCTAGGAGAAGGAAAATATGTGAATTCAAAACCAGTCTTGTCCAATCACCTGCTGTCCTGTAGGACCTAAAGAGGTGCTATTTAATTAAAGGCTAGAAGAAGGTAAGTTCAAAAACAAATCCACCTTGCACGTCATCTTGAAGAAAGAAACTGTCCCCGCCTCTACTTTGAGCTGCAACAGAAAATAATGAACTTCTCAGGTTTAGTACAATGGTTCTACTTGACCATGGCACCAGGGACCTCTCTGATTTCAGACCATTCACCTATGGATTTATCACCCACAGCACTTTAGATGATGAGTAGAAAAGACAAAAAAAAAAGGTCTGAGAACCGTTACTCTAAAAAATATTCTTTTTAACACAATGTCTCAACCAGTGGGTAATTGGCTCCAACAGGAATAATTTCATATTTAAGGTGTCAAATTTCATTTAGACGCATAAAAAATAATGGTGAAAAATTACTTGAAGCCAATTCAAAATAAAAGACGGATTAAAGAAATTTGGGATCTTTTTTCTTTTTTTATTTATTGTTTCACACCAAGCAAGGCGATAATGCCACTAAGACACAGCCTGCTACAAGGAGTGAAGGCAAATGCAAAGACTTTAGTGAGGTAAAGCAAGGAAAACGACGATAAATGAACTGGATTCAGGAAGTCAAAAGATAGCGATTGTTGTTAATTTCCTGAATGTTGTAGTTGTCAGGGAGGCAAGAAATCAGAATGGTAGTTCCTCAGATGAGAAGTACAAGAAGAGAAACTGTTAGAAAAGAAAGAGACGGTTGCATGGAGCTAGTTCAACAGTAAAACAGCGAGATCTCATTACCAACCTACTACAAGATGGAGGAACATAAACTGGGACTCTGTGAACTAATGGTCAAACATGTAGTCGGAGATACAATGTATAATATGCATTTCCAGAACCAAGTAAAAATACATGAAAAGCATTACAGATTCTGTTTTAAGCTACACTCTTTCTGCCTACCTTGACATCACAGTGAAGTATTGATTCGTTTCCTTGTGAAGATGCCAAGAACAATGGAAACATTTTTAAAACTTTATGTACTCAATCAAAAAAAAAGATAATCTAAAATGTATACTCAGAGTTTTATACATCAAAGATTTTTTCAGTAGATATATTTTATTTATATAAACTAGATATTCATGCAACTTGTGAAATAAACATTAGGATTTATTAAACAAATATGTCAAAACAGTCATTCATTTTATTGATTACATATATCCCAACATAACAATAAAAGCATTTCTAATAATACATTAGTAAATGATTTTAATATATAAATGCATTACTAAACTTTCATTCACTCTAATGATTCTATATACAATAACATACCAAATGCAATAAGCATCTATAGAAATTCATTGGAAATGATTTGACTATAGAAATGATTGGCAAATGATCTTAATATATAAATGCATTACTAAACTTTCATTCACTCTAATGATTCTATATACAATAACATACCAAATGCAATAAGCATCTATAGAAATTCATTGGAAAGATTTCTATAGAAATTCTTAATATATTGCATTACTAAACTTTCAAATGATTTTGACTATACCAAAAATGATTGGAAATTCAAATGATCTTAATATATAAATGCATTACTAAACTTTCATTCACTCTAATGATTCTATATACAATAACATACCAAATGCAATAAGCATGTATTGAAAATCATTGGACATTCAAACTGTCTCACGTGAATCAATAAAATCAAACAAATCTTTTATATACCTAGGAAGTGATACAAATTCTACTGAAAAGGATCTGAAAATTTGTATATCTAAAGCCTAGGATGCCTTGAATACAATGGATGTAATCTGGAAATCTAATCTATCCGATAACCTTAAACAGAGATTCTTTCAAGCCTCTTTAGTGTTGGTTTTAATGTATGATGCCACTGCCTGGACATAAACTAAAACCCTACAGTCTAAACTTGATGGAACCTACACTCAGATGCTGAGAGCTATACTTAACATTTCCTGGAGACAACATCCAACTACATCACAGCTCTATGGACCCATCCCTGATATTTCTACAATCTTACGCAAATGCAGAAGTTTTCAACAAAGCAATGGTTTGCAGAAAGAAGCTGCTCAAATGGAACTTTCATTTCACCAATGGAATAGGGATTTTCCAAGGCCAAAAGCATGGGGCACCCAGTGAGGATCGAACTCACTTTTCAGTAGTAACTGACCTAGCAAGACAAGCTTGCTAACCATTACACCATGCTGAGGTCCCCCTCATTTTCTAAGCGAGGCTTAGATGTGGCACATGGTCGAAAGAATGGGGCACCCAGTGAGGATCGAACTCACTATTCAGTTGTAACAGTTTTAGCAAGACCAGCTTTCTAACCATTACACCACGCCGAGGCGCCCAAAGTGATTTTCCAAACATAGCTCACATGTGGCACAAGGCTGAAAGTAGGGGGCACCCAGTGAGAATCAAACTCACTACTCAGTGGTAATTGTTCTAGCGAGACAAGCTTGCTAACCATGACACCGCCTCGAGGTGCCCATTTCACCAATGGAATATGAAGGGAATGAGGGTGCTTCACTACAAAATGCATATGGTGGGTCTTAACTGTGAAAGTTAGAACTGGTGGAACTATGAATGCAGTCAGTCCGAAAACTTTCCAAGGAAATAGCTATATGAATTATGGAAGAGAAAGTTCCAGTACTTTTAATTCTATGTTATTTGCTTTTCATAGATCAGACAGACTTCATATGTTTTTGTCTTGTGGTGCTAATGCATGTATGTGTACATTTGGATTCTAGTGGGCATAAGCCTGGTAGTGTCTGTATGTATAATTCCTGAAAATGACAGTGAAATCTTTGTGTGTTTGTGTACCATTGTGTATCTTTCTGGATTTGGGTGATAATGTGTATACATGCATGTTTAGTGAGCATTTTTGTTTTTGTCTAATAGTGTCAGTATGTTGATTGGGAGGATGCCAGTACTACATTCTTTAAGTATGGGTTTTTATGAAAGTTGTTAATATGAAGAAGTGCATTATTTACATTGCTTAGACTATCATCCTCATCTTTATGGCCATATTTATCACAATGTTTTGGCCGTTGTACACTCCGGGCTTCTTCAGATGGTTGGAATGTTGAACTGAACCCTTTATTTCGCTCGCTGGGGTAGACTGTTCTAATTCCACGTGCCATGTTTAATGGATGTCAGTTATCAGTTATCTCTTGTTAATTCCCCTCTCCAAGTTATCCACCGCCTTAACCAGGTATTGCACTCACACTCTTTGAGATACTTAAGGACATGGTACAGTGGATAAAGGCATTAGTTAGATCCAGTGACAGGACCCAAAGAAGAAGCATACAAAAAAACTCGTGTTTCTGCTACGAACATTTACACACAGACCTCCACCTAAAAAATCCACACAAAAAAATCCACAACCTTGTTAACATCCACAGTGGTTATGGTTCTAATTCTGAAGATTGCAGGGTAAGATTATATATATACATACATACATATATATATATATATATATATATACATATACATATATATATATTTGTTGGATTGATGTGAGTTTGTGACCCTGGGTTTCACGCTTTTGCGATCGTCAGAGTTTGTCTGACGATCGCAAAGCGTGAAACCCAGGTTCACAAACTCACATCTATCCAACCAAATATGTTAGCTCTATCTCTGATATTGAGCACTTTCTAATAAGTACAAGATATAATATATAAATAATAATATATATAATATATACATACATATATATATATATATATATATATATATATTTATGTTTATATTTATATACACACACTTTTCACATAAATATATATATAAATTTTCAAGAGGATAGAATCCAGGTAGAACTCAATGTCCAGGACAAAGTATGAATATAATAAAAAAGGCTCAAGCACTAATATTCCATGGTTATAATTTATTTATCTTTTTTTTTTCTTCCCCCTCTCTCTCTCTCTCTCTCTCATCTTCTGGATTTTAAGTTTAGATCATATCGTTTTTTTTATTGTGCGTAGTGTCACCACAAATGTATACACTCGTTTCCCGTGTATGTTCTTTAATTTTAATTTAGGTCAGCAAATCGGTAGTGAATTATACATCGAAAAATAATTCATATTTATCTGTATCTCACTCATTTAAACCATTACTTAACTCCTAACTCTTGAAAACTTCTCTCTGTTAAATTTTAATCCCCACATTCACCTTTAGGCCTTCCTGTTCTTCTTTCTTATGCAAGACCTCTCTCTAGAGCTTTCATACATTTCCTTCTCACACTTGTTTCCCATTCCCATACATACACTCTCACTAAAATTTTGTTTTTTATACCCGGAGTTATATTTTCCGAATTCTTTTGGAATTTGTAGGTCTGATGAATTGGATCGTGATTACGATTCCAATGTAATAAATTATAACCATGGAATATTAGTGGTTGAGCCTTTTTTATTATATATATATCTGTGTGTGTGTGTATATATATATATATATATATATATATATATATATATATATATATATATATATATATATATATATATATATGTGTGTGTGTGTGTGTGTGTATGTGTGTGTGTGTGTGTAGGTTATTTATATATACAGGTTATTTGACTAGTTCTTTCCTTAGCTTAGCTTAGCCCATGGTGGAAATGTCATGTTAACTAAAACAACTAATAAATAATAGTCTAAACAGTTCTCAGAACTAATCTGTCAAATTAGTCAAATTTTAAAAATTATATGTCCTACATAAAAAGAATTGCCAAGACATATACTTAACTACAATTACCATCTCTTTGTGTTTATTCAAAGGAGGTACTTAAATAAAAACAACATATATTTAACAGTGGGATGTACATCATGCTATCATCATATATGTTTTTATAGTCCCCCATTTCTCAGTACATCTTTGTAGTGCATAGATGAGGATACCTGATACTGTTTAAATTCCTGGAAGTGAAAATCTTTGCTCAATTTCATTCCTAAATAGCTAAGCTTAAGCATTTCAACTTCTGAATTGTTTCCTGTATTCATTGTGAAATATCACTCTTCAATCTAAAGAGATACAATTAGTAGACTACACAGTTTTTTAGCCATCAAGTAAATATATTTCACTAATATTAACTTTATCTCAAGAAGAGAATTTTTTTTTTCCCACGCACAACTTTCAAATGATACTGCTCCTTTTGGGATCAAGGTATTGATTTGAAACTCCAAATATGTTACTAAAAATAGATTTTTGTGAAAAATAATTTAAGTTATTCTAAGCATAATTGTGATTATTATGAATACTCATTTTGTTTCATGACAGCTTTTTACCAATATAAGGGTTTTGGTTTTTTAGAAAATTATGTGTAGTCTTCCAATACAGGTACTTTATTAAATGAGCACACAAATATTTCCGAAGACATTCAGCATAAATTCTTTGCATTAATTGATTCATTCATTTTTATGGCTTATCATCCCCTTTTCAGGTTATTTAAAGCCATAAAATATTTATAGATTGTAATATTTTTTTTTAGATATTAGTGGTTTTTATCTGTCCATATTTCTGAGATGAGGTATTATGTACACTATTTACATTATTCGGACTATTGTCCTCATCTTTGTCGCCATATTTATTACAACGTTTCGCCTTTCATTATCTGTCTATATTTCTGAGATGAGGTATTATTACACTATTTACATTATTGACTATTGTCCTCATCTTTGTCGCCATATTTATTACAACGTTTCGGGCTTTTCATTATCTGTCTATATTTCTGAGATGAGGTATTATGTACACTATTTACATTATTGGACTATTGTCCTCATCTTTGTCGCCATATTTATTACAACGTTTCGCCTTTCATTATCTGGTCTATATTTCTGAGATGAGGTATTATGTACACTATTTACATTATTCGGACTATTGTCCTCATCTCCTCGCCATATTTATTACAACGCTTGCCTTTCATTATCTGTCTATATTTCTGAGATGAGGTATTATGTACACTATTTACATTATCGGACTATTGTCCTCATCTTTGTTGACATATTTATTACAATTTCGCCTTTCATTATCTGTCTATATTTCTGAGATGAGGTATTATGTACACTATTTACATTATTAGGACTATTGTCCTCATCTTTGTCGCCATATTTATCACAACGCTTCGGGCCTTTCAGTATCTGTCTATATTTCTGAGATGAGGTATTATGTACACTATTTACATTATTCGGACTATTGTCCTTATCTTTGTTGACATATTTATTACAAAATTTGGCCTTTCATTATCTGTCTATATTTCTGAGATGAGGTATTATGTACACTATTTACATTATTCGGACTATTGTCCTTATCTTTGTTGACATATTTATTACAACGTTTCGGCCTTTCATTATCTGTCTATATTTCTGAGATGAGGTATTATGTACACTATTTATATTATTCGGACTATTGTCCTGGTAGGATTTTCCAATTTGTCTCCATATTTTCGGTGTATTGGGTCCAGACTGATCCTTCAGTATCTGTCTATATTTCTGAGATGAGGTATTATGTACACTATTTACATTACACTAACTTTATCCACTGTACCATGTGTTCTTATGTGGCACAGTGGATAAAAGTGTTAGTTAGATACAGTGACAGGACCTAAAGAGTGTGAGTTCAATACCTGGTTAAGGCAGTGGAGAACTTGGAGAGGGGAATTAACAGGAGATAACTGATAACTGACATCCATTAGACATGGCACGTGAAACTAGAACAGCCTACTCCAGTGAGCGAAATAAAGGGTTCATTTCAATATTCCAACCACCTGAAGAAGACCGGAGTGTACAACAGCCCGAACATTGTAATAAATTTGGCGACAAAGATGAGGATGATAGTCTGAATAATGTAAATAGTTTAGTGGTTTTTAGTTATACAAGTCTTACTAATTAACCCATAGCTGAGGACAGAGAAGAGGTGGATTCATACTTTTCCAAAGGTGATTTCTGAGTAAGTCAGATGGGAATTGGAACTCGGTTCTCCAATTATCTATTCCAAGCCATTATTCATTACACCATTCATACATCCAAGCTTAAAGCACCTGGTATTCCCGCTGCTTAACTTTGGTGATTGTACAGGAGCCAGTGTTTCAACATGATGTGGCCATAAGCCCTCTTTGCATTGTAAATGAAAATATTTCATTGAGACTTTTTGTTTATTTATTTTTCAAACTCACATGTTTGACGATGTCAGTCATTCCAGACTTAAAGAAAATTTAAAATAAAAGGTTAAAGGTAAAAGAATAATCCTGCAAAGTTTCAAACAATTTAAGTCATTATTTGGAACTCTATGGCAATAGGATTAAACATGTGCAAATGTGCTTGGAAAGAGAAAAGAAATTATGTTGGTCTTTTCCATTCTCCAAAGTCTGCCATAGGCATTAGTTTATCCATGATATATTAAAACCATGACACACTGAAAGAAAGGTCTAGAATTACCCAAAGAAATGAATTCCATATATGAGTTATATATAAAGACATTTTATATACAAAACTAGGATACACAAATATGTCATATTAAGGCACAAGTTATTCTGTCTATAGACAGAAAATGTTCATAAATGACAGACATTTTGTGTTGATAAATTTTAATGATTGACTTTTCCAAATTATGAATAATCGATCTCAGACAGGGAGAAATTATGTAAGTCAGTTTCTAATGGAATTTCCTCCTTGTCTATGAAGGATTATTTGTAATTTAAAAAAGTCGATCATTAAAATTTATCAACACAAAATCTCTGTCATTTTTAATACTATTCGGTTTAATAGGATCATCTGCACTATATTAGGCCTAGTTACTTAGCTTCTTCTTCATCACCAAGGCCTGCTGTTCCGACAGTATGATGCTTGCATTGTATCATAACAGTCTAGGTTTTATTCTTAGTAGTGGATGCACACTGCTGATGAGTCCCAAAAATAAGGTGAAATGGCCGTCCAGTGATTTTCTGCATTCTGTTGAGGTTTCTAGGTTTAGACATGATGAATTATTATATATATATATATATATATATATATATATATATATATATATATATATATGCATTTTTATCAAAATGACAGACAAGGTACTACAGTTAAGTTTTTTTATTTAATTTTTTCTTGTGTTTGAACAAGAGCTTTCTTTTCTGGACAAAGAGTGTGTAAAAACTGTCCAAATGTTTTATATTTCCAAGCGCCGGGCTATAACTTTAATTTATGAAGTTATTATATTTGTGTTTTCTACTAGTATGTTTCTAATGGAGTCTGGTAAGTTTGTGTGTGTGTTTAAATGGGTTCTAATGGAGCTGTGATCAGATAGGTGTAACGTAAGACGTCTGTATAAGAATGTAGTTGTGTAACCGATGTAATTATTTATGAGTCCGGTTTGATCAGGAACACAGTTCCTTAAGGGGCATTTGAACTCATAGATAATGTTCGTTCTTTGTAATTTTGACTTAGCTGGTGTGTTGTTATTTTTGAGGATAAGATTAGCTGTCTTAAATTTTTTATAATAGATAATTAATTTGATTTTTTATTCAGGTCAATTGGGGTAGTGTATGTCTTTATAATGTGTCTTAGTTAAGATTCATCTTGTTTATAGTTAATGTACATTTGGTTTTTGTAATAAATGTTTATGTAATTTTTGACTGTGTGTTGACTATCATTATTACTTACTTTGGGGAGAAATAGTCTAATTTGGTGGTCCATTAGAACCCATTTAAACACACACACAGATTTACCCGATTCCATTAGGAAGATACTAGTAGAAAACACAAATATATTAACTGCATCCACCTGTAAAAAAGACTAAAAATAATGGAAGCTTTAATAATAAAAAAGAAAAAGCCAACTCTTAACAATATTAACTACGAACAAGGCCACAATGTGCTAACCATATTCGGATATTAAAAACATCCCTACCACACACTAAGACATACACAGAACGCACACACTCAATTAAGCTGAGAAATCGAATCATCCTTGATAATGGCTAAAGGTATAGCCGAAAGCGCTCGGAAATATAAAACATTTGGACAGTTTCTACACACTCTTTGTCCAGAAAAGAAAGCTCTTGTTCGAACACAAGAAAAATTAAATAAAAAACTTAACCATCATACCTTGTCTGTTGTTTTTAATGAAACATGCATAAAGGAAGGATTGTTATATATACAGTGTAACCCGGATATAAGAGAGATTTTCTCTGGTCCCAAATTAGAGCCTGTGTTAATGTATATAAAATAGACCAGACCCGGATATAAGAGAAACCCGGATATAAGAGACTTCTTCTCCGGTCCCGACAACTCTCTTATATCTGGGTTACACTGTATATATATATATATATATATATATATATATTAGAGCTGAGTACCAAACCATTAATCATTGATTAAAAAAGTTGTCATTTTTGATTTGTGATTTGACTTTTAAATTGACTTCGGAAATCATCACAGGTGAACATCATTAATCAAAAAGTTAGCTTTGTGAACCATCAATTAGTTAACTGAAAAATTAACTTTGTTAACCGTTGATCAGATCTGAAGAAGGCTACTGTGTACAACAGTGGAAACATTGTGAATATGACAATATAGACGAGGACAACACTCCAAATAATGTAAATAGTGTAAATAGCTACAATAGCTCATCTCAGAAATACTAACAGGTTGTCACTTGTGTTTACACAGATTCAAGCTTACTGAGGGTTTTCCTTCTTATTTTGGGCCACTATGTCACCCAAATATACATAGCCTCTTTATTTGCTTATTTCATTTTGTTTACATCAGTGCTAAAGTTCCCAAGTTATCGATAAACAATTAACATTAAATTCTGAGCCTGTTTCTGCTGGGGTCTAGTGGCATTGGCAATTTTAAATTCGATGACATCAACAGATTCAAGTTCTTGAGATGCCATGAGGATGTAAAAAGTTGGCTTGGGGGTTGAATTCTTGGTAAAATGTTAACTCTGTTAATTAAAGCAATTAACGGATTAACAGTTGGTGCCCAGCACTGATATATATATATATATATATATATATATATATATATATATATATATATATATATATATATGAAATACTTCTATATGATAGTGGATGTTAGGTGGTTTTCTCACAAATGAAGAGGAGACTTGAGACAGGGGAGATGTTTTTCTGCAGAAGGATACTGAGAATACCAGGTACAGAACATGTGGTCAATGCGGAAGTTTAAGGAAAATGCCAACAAAAAGAACACTTGTGTTTAATATCAAAAAGGACACAAAATTTTTGGGAGTCATAATGAAGAAAGAAGGCTTAGAGAATATGTAACTCACTGGAAATATTGAAGGCAAGAAGAGTTTATTGAAACAGTGAGTAACTTGCCTGACGAGCTTGTGCAAATGAACAGCAGAAACTTAATGGGGTACATGTAAAGAGAGAAGAAATATGTTGGTCTTCTACATTCTCCAATGTCCACTATAGTCATTAGTATATCCAGGATATACTAACACTTGACACAACTGAAAGTAGAACGAGAATAACTCAAAGAAGTGAATTCCAATGAGTTATATATGAAAACATTTTAAATACAACATTAAAATACAGAAATATAAGTCATATAATATGTAATAAATAAAGATATATCTACATTACATTGTCTCATAAACTAAACGCATACAGTAATTAGCAAACAGTACATAGAGGGGACTAATAAAAAGAATATTTTACTTGTAAATTCCCCAAAAAGAACACAATAGAGCCCTGGTGATATGGCTTAGGTTTCTATCTAGGACATATGGTGCTACTGTCATCTGCCAAACTGCAACTGGCTACCACATCTGTCTTCCTCATCAGCTAAGCTACAACTGATTATCCTCACCAATGTGCTGTCATATGATTCTCAAGAGTCCCTTAAGACATCAGCCAATTCTTCCTGTCAAAAGGCAGATAATCACCTTCTACATCCCTACAAAATGATTTTCAGCTCAAGTCAGTCTCAGGTTTAAAAAAAAAATAGTGTTGGGAAGTTTTGCACAGATGTAAACAAAATAAAATAAGCAAATAAAGAGGCTATGTATATTTGGGTGACATAGTGGCCCAAAATAAGAAGGAAAACCCTCAGTAAGCTTGAATCTGTGTAAACACAAGTGACAATCTGTCACTATTTCTGAGATGAGGTACTGTAACTATTATTACTAGCTACATTATTCAGACTGTCCTCCTCGTCTTTATTCTCATATTCACAACATTTCCACCGTTATACACTCCAGTCTTGTTCAGGTGATATACATTGGAATTTTGAATCAAATCATTTTTTAATTAGTCCATGGAGGTAGATTGTTCTAGTTCCACGTGTCATATCTCAGTGTCCATGTGGATATCTCAGTTTCCAACATATATCACCTGAAGAAAGCCAGAGCATACAACAGCTGAAACATTGTGAATATGACAATAAAGATGAGGACAACAGAAAAGGCATGGCATGTGGAATGAGAACAATCTATAGGCTAAATAAAGGGTTTGGTTCAAAATTCTAACGTATATTGCCTGAAGAAGGATGGAGCATACAACAGCCGAAACATTGTGAATATGACAATAAAGATGAGGACAACAGAATAGCCATGGCATGTGGAATGAGAACAATCTATAGACTAAAAAAAGGGTTTGGTTCAAAATTCTAACGTATATTGCCTGAAGAAGGATGGAGCATACAACAGCTGAAACATTGTGAATATGACAATAAAGATAAGGACAACAGTCTGAACAATGTAAATAGTGTAAATAAGTGACAGTGGTCTCACATACGCACACATATACAAAAAGACTGACCCACATCCCTCTCCCTACAAGATTTTATTGCTCTAATACTATTGCTGTTTTAGAAATAAAGGATTAACACAAAGAATAAATAAAAATTTATATATTTTTCTGTACACCACAATGTCCTTTCAGAAGAAGTGTAAGAAAATGTTGCATATGTTGTTTTCAACCTTGTTTTCTTCATTTACAATTGTTTTCTCTGAAATACCTCCCAAGAAGTTAACTTCTGAAGTTCTGCAGATGAATACAATATACCTCTTGCAGACGGCATCTCCCCAAGAGACTCTGTAGCAGCTCCTCCTGACATTCAACAGACATAGTAATCAGAATCCCAAATTCTTACACCATGACTAATAATGCAACATTGTTTGATGCCACAGAAAGCAATGAGAACGCTTCAGTTTGGTTAACCTGACATTGGTGTTAATTCAACACAATATTTAAAAAAAAAATTTTTTTTTAAATAATAAACCTCTACATTTTTGATAACTCATATTATCCAAAAGTTGGGAACCTCGTCATGGTGTAATGGCTAACAAGCTTATTCTGCTAGAAAAAGTATAGCTGAGCAGTGAGTTCAATCCTCATTAGGCGCCCAATCTTTCGGCTTTGTGCCATATCTAAGCCATGCTTAGGAAATTACCATATTACTCAAAAGTATAAGCAAAACAATAACTTACATTTTTTTTACTCCACTCCAATCCACCCTATCTCACTGAAAAACATAAAAAAATAAAAATATAATCACACAAGAGAAAAAAAATATAGTAAAATGTGTTTTCTTTTTTGTGTTTTTATTTTGTATAGAATATACATTTTAGGATATTAAAAAATATAAAAAGAAATCATTTAAAAACATGATAACAAAGCTCCTTTATTTTAAAACTGGACAAGTTCCACGTTTTTTTCAAAAGTAAATATTAGGATATTCAGAGAGTAATTACTAATTAGTCAGTAAATTATAATTAATTATAAAAACAAATGTAAATTGTTTATTGTTTATTTAAATATTATTTATCATAAATGTAAACCATCTTCATTTTTAATGATGGCAACTCAGTAAGGAAACAAATTTTTTATTCCATATTTAAAGAAATCTGGGTCATCCCCCCCCCTCAAAAATGTTTGACAGACTGTTTTCAAGTTCTTTTTATTTTTTTCTTGAATTTTTAAAATTTTTTCTTGAATTTCTTGAATTTTTCTTGAATGTTCTTTGATTTCTTGAATTTTTCTTGAATGTTCTTGAATTTTTAAAATTTTTCTTGAATGTTCTTGAATTCTTTAATTTTTCTTGAATGTTCTTTGATTTCTTGAATTTTTCTTGAATGTTCTTGAATTTTTTAAATTTTTCTTGAATGTTCTTGAATTCTTTAATTTTTCTTGAATGTTCTGCCACTTATCAAATGTTCTTGTGATCAAAAAAAAAAGTTGTAGTGTGTTAAATCTGGTGAATATGGTGATTGTCTAAGAACAGCTTAGATGTGGCACAAGGCCAAAAGTCTCGAACTCCCAGTGAGAATCAAATTTACTACTCAGTTGTAATTGTTCTAGTAAGACAACCTTGTTAACCATTACACCACACCAAAGTACTGGAAATCTGTTGAGTATTGGAGGGGGTGAAAGCACTGATCCTGTTTTTTTCTTGGTTTGCTTTTGCAAACTGTTTCCATGCATAGAGAATAAAACACCATTTTTCTGTTTACTTTAGCAGGTCATTTCAAAAGGGAGACAAGAGACCACTTGGGAAAAACCTTTTCTTTTGTTTGAATCATTTCACCCCAAGCAAGGCAATAAAGCCACTGGGATTGCTGAGAGCGAAAGAAATGAAAACTAGAAAGAGCAACAGATAAACAGGATTCAAAAAGACAGATGGTTACATTTAAATTTTTGAAGATCATAGTTTATAGTTGACAAGATGGTTTAGTTTGGTTTATTTTGTTTTACAGCATATCAACCTGAACAGGTTATTTAATGCCAACAAGATTTTTATGATAGGTTCATATGAATAGAATATATATTCTTTGTAAGAAATCCCCTTGTAGATCAGGTTTCATTGACATATTTTTGTAAAGAGGATTTTTGTCAAGAGTTATATGTATTGCTGGTAATTTTTTTTTCCCAAAAATGTATTGCTAGTAATATTTTAATATTTTTTTTAAATGTATTAAACAAGAAGACCATCTAGAAGAGTTGCAGGAGATTCCAAAGTTGTCTAGAGGCCATGGTTGAAGCCAATGGCGATTTTATTGAAGAAATTTATTTTTTAGTATTTCAAGATATTTTTATGTAATTTTGGTAAATATATCTGTTAAAATGAGATGTCAGCATTATTTTCATTTTTTGTGTTATTTAGACGACAGTTTATCCATCGCAATCTGTATATCTGTTAAAATGAGGTCAGTGTCATTTTGATTTTTGTGTAATTTAGACGACAATTGATCCATCGCACCCTGTATATCTGTCAAAATGAGGTCAGTGTTATTTTCATTTTTGTGTTATTTAGACGACAGTTTATCCATCGCACTCTGTATATCTGTCAAAATGAGATGTCAGTGTCATTTTGATTTTTGTGTAATTTAGACGACAATTTATCTATCGCACCCTGTATATCTGTCAAAATGAAATGTCAGTGTCATTTTCATTTTTGTGTAATTTAGACGACAATTTATCCATCGCACCCTTTATAGGTGGTGGTTCTCAATGTGACACGCTACACCAGATCTGATCAAATGACCAGTAATCAGAATCTGAGTCCTTTTTTTTTTGGTTGGGATAGGAACTCTTCATCACCACCACAAAGAAATTCCAGCATCATATCTTACAGGCTGTAAATATTTACAAAAGGTCTTTTTTTTTTAAAAAAGTAAGTGATATTTAAATATTTAAGCAAATAAATTATTTAACAAACAAAAGTAATATGGTCGAGGCATGTTAATGATCTTGAAGGGGCTGGAAGATGTGGCAATCCAAGAACATACACAAACTATCAAGTCAACATTATCACAGATGCTCCAACTTCAAGGCACACTTCAATTCAGGGTGATTTCTCATTTTCAGCTTGGCTGCACATTTCCGAGCATGCCCGTCTGCTCAGGGCCATTTGTGTTTGCTCAACACCCACTGAACCAACCTGTGGTTTATATTGCAACTATGCTGAACAGAACTTAGTATGTACCCCAGTAGAGCCATATACACATTTGAATTGAAAGTTTGTCTTTTCCTATACTGGTTACCAACCAAGGCTAAAGGGACCAGTCTTCCCCTGTCCTGGGTATGACAATAAACTACATCCACGTCCTGGGTATGATGATAAACTACATCCGACAGAAAGGCCTCTGATCAGGAGGTTTTGAGGACCTTGGAACCACCTCTTAATTGCTGGTGTTCCCAGGTCCATCTTGACCCAGGGTGGTAGCACCTATTAGGGTCCTAGCTATGAGAAAATAGTTAAAATTCACATCATGGGTAAGATGATAAATTACATCCAGCATATTGGGTAAGACAATAAACTACATCTGTGTCCTGGGTAAGATGATAAACTACATCCAACAGCAAGGCCTCTGATCAGGAGGTTTTGAGGAGTGTGGAATCACCCACCTCTTAATTGCTGGTGTTCCCAGGTCCGCCCTGACCCTGTCAGAACCCCATCTATGGGCAAATAGTTAACCCCAGAGAAGGGGTCAAAACACTATGAAAGTGTAAAAATAGGTTTTAATACCAGCAATACATTTTTGGAAAAATTATTACCAGCAATGAATTTGTGAAGAAAAAAATTATTACAGGCAATACATTTTTGAAAAAAAATATTAGAAGAGATACATTTTTAAAAAAATATTACCAGCAATAAAAATCTTGTCAGCATTAAATAACCCATTGAGGTGTTGATATGCTGTAAAACAAACCAAACCAAACCAGTCTTCTCTACTATTTAATCCATAATTGGGAGACCAGAGATGGATTCATATTGTGCAAAAGTGAATTTAATGAACATGATTAGAATTTGAAATCACGTAATTCCATTTATTTTTATCTTTGTTTCATCAAACCATATACGTATATATGTTCAAACAGCTTTGGCTAAATATTTTAGTTAGATGTATTATGTCTATTTATTTTAGTTTTTATCTTTTCAAGTCCATAAATTAATTTCTTGGTGGCTGTAGAAAATTAATCAAGAAAAATACGAAAATCTTCTTTCAAATCATTTTTATTTTCCCAAGTACTTTCAATTTCATCTGAGACCATCTTTCAGATGAAATATCTGTGGATATGTATAAAGTAGCTCTGTAAATTCAAAATATTTTTTCACTGTTTGTTTACCGCACATCAAATTCAAAATTTTACTCTCAATTATGCAAAGGAGGTAACATTTGTAATTTAAAAAAAAAAAAAAATTTTTAATTATAATATTTTAATTTAGTAATTTTATATAAAACTTTGCTGCTACAAATATTTAAGAACTCTGTTGCTATAGTCATAATTGTCTTTATTTATTTTTGGCCACAATTCTCTTATATAAAGGGCTTCCAGAATTATAAGTTTTTGCTTATTATTATGATGAAGCACTGATATAGTTCCGATACAAGGTTAATATTTTATGCAAGGAACATGAAAAAGACATTAACGAATTCTTAAACTGATGACCATTTCTTCAGAATCTTTTCTAAAATGAATTTAAGCATATCTCGTCATTTTACAGTTGAAATGGTTAGATGTAACCGTAAGTCCTATGCTAACAATTTCTTCTCTTTCATTTCTTGTGGTTGGAGAACTGAAGGAAAAAAAAATAAAGGCTAAAAGATGACTGTTCATAAGGTGGATATTTAAGAACATTATATTCTTGCAAATACAAGGTTTTGTTGATATCAGTGAAATTTCTGACGGTCGAAGGGGAGATAAGGAAGATGACATTATGAATGGGGAAAAGGGGACACTGTGAGATTTTACGATTGTCTCAGAGTTGAGTGTAGGTCTTTCTGCTGTGTGGTAACGAGTGGTAAGAGCATGAGAAGAAGAAGATGAAGAAGAAAAACAACAACAAGATGAAAAAGAAGAACAACAAGAAGATGAAGAGGAAGATGAAGAAGAAAAAGAAGAACAAGAAGATGAAGAAGAAAAAGAAGAAGAAAAAGAACAAGATGAAGAAGAAAAAGAAGAAAAAAGAACAAGATGAAGAAGATGAAGAAGAAAAAGAAGAAGAAAAAGAAGATGAAGAAAAAGAAGAAGAAAAAGAACAAGATGAAGAAGAAAAAGAAGAAGAAAAAGAATAAAAAGAAGATGAAGAAGAAAAAGAAGAACAAGAAGATGAAGAAGAAAAAGAAGAAGAAAAAGAAGAACAAGATGAAGAAGAAAAAAAGAACAAGATGAAGAAGAAGATGAAGAAGAAAAAGAAGAAAAAGAACAAGATGAAGAAAAAGAAGAACAAGATGAAGAAGAAAAACAACAACAACAACAAGATGAAGAAGAAGAAGATGAAAAAGAATAACAAGAAGACGATGAAGAAGATGAAGATTATGAATAAGAAGAAGAACAAGATGAAGAAGAAGATGAACAACAACAACAATAAGAAGAACAAGAAGAACAAAAAGATGAAGATGAAGAAGAAGAAATATTGTAAAAGTGAACTCAAGTTACACTTCTCGCTTGTGGAAGTCTCTTCCAGCCCCTTTACTTTCCAGTCAATTTTGATTTTCAAAAATTTAAATGCAATGTCAATTGTCATCTGCTCTCTTCTTATTGCTCTTTCTTAATAGCATTTTTTTTTCATATTCTCTAACCCTCAGTAACCCTTTGTGAATATTCTGTCAGATATGTGCCATGCATGATAAATGCTTAGGCAATCATGTATCTTTCAATACATGACTGACAAGGTTGTCATTTCTTTCTGCGGTACACCAGTTACCATCCAAGGCTATAGAACCCGGTCTGTCCTCCTATTTTCCCATAACTGGAGGTAGAAGAAGAGGATTCATACCTTTCCCAAGGTTATTAGCATGTAAGTGAATGTAATGGATTCAAATGGAATTCGAACTCGGCTCTCCAATTTCTCAATCCGTGTCACTATCTATTACTCCACCGTGCTTTGTTTCTTAGTAATTTTATTACCTTGTTTAGAATGAAATGATTTTCTTCTCACATATTATCACACACTCAGTAACCCTTTGCATCTTTATGCCTGTATTACCTTTGTGTTTTTGTTGAGCCTTGCAACTTCTTGGGCTAATGTTTTCTGAAGTGGAAAAATTATATGGAATCCATTGCTAGGTCCACTGCTAGGAAAGTTGGTTCACTGTGTCATGCCAAGCATTTTTTCTTACCAGAATTTATCTTGCTCATTTATAAGTTTACAATTTGCATTGAATGTTCCTGGTCTGATGCTTGGCACTCCAGCATGATGTAATGGTTAACAAGCTTGTTTTGCTAGATTAGTTACAACTGAAAAGTGAGTTCAATCCTCACTAAGTGTCCCATACTTGTGCCACGTCTAAGCTATGCTTAGAAAATCATTTGGGCATTCAGTGTGGTGTAATGGTTAACAAGCTTGTCTTGCTAGATTAGTTACAACTGAAAAGTGAGTTTGATTCTCAATAAGTGTCCCATACTTGTGCCACATCTAAGCTATGCTTAGAAAATCATTTGGGCATTCAGTGTGGTGTAATGGTTAACAAGCTTGTTTTTCTAGATTAGTTACAACTGAAAAGTGAGTTCGATTCTCAATAAGTGTCCCATACTTGTGCCACATCTAAGCTATGCTTAGAAAATCATTTTGGTATTCAGTGTGATGTAATGGTTAACAAGCTTGTCTTGCTAGATTAGTTACAACTAAAAAGTGAGTTTGATTCTCAATAAGTGTCCCATACTTGTGCCACATCTAAGCTACGCTTAGAAAATCATTTGGGCATTCAGTGTGGTGTAATGGTTAACAAGCTTGTCTCACTAAAACAGTTACAACTGAATAGTGAGTTCAATCCTCACTGGGTGCCCCATACTTTCACTTAGAAAATCAGTATCTGGTCTGATGCTTTGGCTATATATTTAGAGATTCTTAATAAAATACAAAAAAGAATCTGCAATGTTATTGGTCCTGACCTGGTATCTCGACTTCAGTCACTTTCCCACTGCTGTGCCTTTTCTATAAATATTTACATTGCAATTGTTCAGATGAGCTTTCCTCTTTGGTGTCTCAATCTTACAAATTTAAATGCAGTACTAGATTGGCAGCTAGGTCCTATCATTTTACAGTTAAAATTGCTAGATGTAATCATAAGTTCTACACTAACGGTTTCTTCTCTTACACTTCTTGCTCATGAAACTCTTCAGTTTTTTCTTGTTTTCCAGTCATCTATTTTTTTTCCTTTTATTTTTTTATTTTATGTAACTCTTCAAATCCAAAAAGGAGTTTAGATTTGAGGTAATAAACAAATAAATAAATAAATGGAAAACTAAGGGAGGTAATCTCATGTTTGATATATGCAAATTGTTTTGGGGATGTTAAAAGTTAAAAAAATACTCAGATTTCTACTCAGAGACTTTGTTTGCTGCCTACTATGTAATACAACACCCAAGAAAATACAAATATTAAGATTCTACATCTGGAAGTCATACATCTGGAAGATAGCTTTAAATATTATAGGGCCTTGTATTTCCCACGCACATATATTGTTTCATTGCCATGAAGCTTACAAGGAACATTAGCACAGATGTCACAGCCAAACTACTAAAACAGTCCTAATACCATCTCTTAAACGACATCACAAACAATACGTGAAAATGCCTTCACCCACATCTTTTTTGTTCTTTTCTTTTTGTCCTCTACAACCAAGAACAAGGTGACCTGGGTCATGAATATGGTTGTGGTAGCAGTATTTTTATTTAAGATAAATCTTACATAATATTTTCTAGTTCATAAACCAAATGTACTCTATTATTAAAAGAAATATGTAAAATCTCAGAACTAAGATATCTGAAAAAAAAACTGTAAAATATATAATATATATATATATCTATATATATATATAAATATAAATATATATAAATATACATAAATGTATATATATAAATATATATTATACATAATAATATATATAATACTGTATATATATATATATATAATATTAATATATCATATAATATTATTAATATATAATATGTATAATAATATATATTAATATATATAATGATATAATTTATATAAATATATATATAAATATATGAATATAATAAATAAAAAATATATAAATCTTACTGAATATTTTCTAGTTCATAAACCAAATGCAATTTATTATTAAAAGAAATACGTAAAGTTTCAGAACTAAAATATCTGTAAAAAAAATGTAAAAAAATAAAAAATATAAATATATATATATATATATATATATATATATATATATATATATATATATATATATATATATATATAAAATATAAAAAATATATGAATTTAAAGATATATAAATATATAAAATGTATATATATAAATATATATAATATATAACAGGTATAATATATATATATAATATAATATTAATATATCATATATTATTAATAATATAATATATACAATATATAATAATATATAATATATAATAATATATATAATGATATAATATATATAAATATATATAAGCTTATGAAAATAAATATAAATATAAAGTATATAAAATATATATATAAAATATAAAATAAAATATATATATATATAAAAAATACATAAATCTTACTGAATATTTCCTAGTTCATAAACCAAATGCAATTTATTAATAAAAGAAATATGTAAAATTTCAGGAATAAAATATCTGCAAAAAAATGAACAATATGATTAAAAATAAGTTTTCCTTTTATCTTTATTCAGCAAGTATATCTAAAAAATTGATGTTTTTTTTTTTATTTATTAATCAGGCAGATTTTATTACTTAAAAAAATATTATTTTTAGAGGATACCCATATTTGAGTAGATGCTTCGTTTAATTATTAAACATTATATTTATTTATTTTCATCTACCGGTCTGAATATTTGAGACATCTTATTAAAGAAAAACATGTGCTCTCAGAGATGAAAATAAATAATATACTGTTTTATTAATAAACAAAACATCTACTGAAAAATGGTTATCCACTAAAAATATCATTTAAGTAATAAAATATACCTAAATTAAATAATATAATTTTTTTCTTTCTCTCTTTCCTGACCCATAAAAAGTTAATTATTTTATATTATTTTAGTTATTTATTTTTTTCCACTCACAAATATTGAATATTTGTAATTGCATTGAAGAATTTAACACCAAGGGCGTCAGCAGGCAGACTTAAGGACTGATGTAAAAACAAAATACAAAAATCGAGATTACAACATTTTTTCTATCTTTGCTTCCTTCCTTCCTTCAAAATGGTATGGTGTTTTTCCATTTTTTTTTTTTTTTCTTATAGTAGAAACAAATTTACCGCCTTGCTGGATTGATTGACGGTAACTGACAACGTTTAAACAAATGACTAGGAAATCCTCATTACCCGTCCCTCAAATATAACACAGATTTAAGAAATTCATTAACTCATACCATACGATTTTTTTTGGGGGGTGGGGGTAATTATATTGCATTTATTTATATCAATGCCACATAAATTTAGGAGAGGGATAGATTTTTAAAAAAAAGAAAAACATGAAAATGTGGTAAATAAACTAAGGAATTTGAATTTCTTTCTGATTACCAAACAGCAGACCCGTTGCCAAGGATGTCCTGCACCTCAACCCCCAAAAATATAACTAAATTTAGTGTGTTGGTTCTTTACAGAATAATTATAATTATTCACCGTCATGCCTGTTGCCAATAGGGTGCCACACACTGAAAACCATTTGCCCCCCTACTTCCATGAAAATGATGTGAGCTGATATCTGTGTTAATCCTTACAACATTCATTGAACACATTTTAATAAGCGACAGTAGAGTGGTGTAGCTTAGAGTAGCTTTATACAGCTAAGAATATCTAAGTACAAAAATAAATACTATTTATTGTGGCTTAAACTAGGAGAGTTCTTTAGCCAAGGGAGATAATCTCTAAAAAGGGGAGGTAACTATGTGGTACCTACAACACAGCACTTGATACTATTTCAGTTCTGATCAAAGAGAAAATAATATTTTTTTATTTATGACTTTTTCCAATCTGAGAACCAGTTATTGCTTTCCCAGACTGAGAATTAGAATTCCCATAAATGACTGTGACATGAACTAATCTTAATGCAAAAAAAAATGCCCTTCTGCCAATGAGCCTCCTCTGGAGTTGATGCCCTTCCTATTGGAAATGGGCCTCTTTCTAGCCTGTTGCACCTCTCCCTCAGCACATAATGGCCCTTTTATGTACTTGGGTTTGAAGACCCATGGTCTACACCAAATGGATATTGCATTTTTTTCCATATAGCAATGTACACAGTAAGCATGATAATTTGTGATGCTAAACTCACAAGATGCAAACTATGAATTGAAAAGGCCAAAATCATGCGAGTAGAAAGATTTAAATATCTGGGAAAGGTTTTAAGAGAGGACAGAAAATATGACACCAAAATCTGAAGTCACATTGGAATAGTGAAAGATGCCCTTGAAAAGCTAAGCAAGTATTAAGAAACAGGAAAATTTCATTAGAAGCGAAGAAAAGAATGCTGGATTGTTATGTGATATCAGTCCTTCTATAATCACATGAAGGTTGGTGATGAATGATAATACTTAGGACATGAACAACACATATAAGATTTGCCAGCAGTGTAGAAGAAGTATTCAAAGTGGTACTACAGAAAGATGCTGAGGATACCATAGACTGAACATGTGAGCAATGATGAGATATTGGAGAAAATGGAAACGAAAAGGAAACTTATACTTAAAATCAAGAAGAGGCAGTTAAAATTTCTGGGGCACGTAATGAGGGCTTGGAAAATTGACACTCACAGGATAGATTGAGAGAAAGAGGGACAGAGGAAAGGAGTGCGTAACATAATTGATGAGCTTGAACTAATGGATGGTAGAACAAGATTTGGGCAAAATAACAAAACGATGAAACTTATTAAGAGCTAGAAGGGACAGGAGTCTTCATTGACAATCATGTGTCAGTAACTTCAGATTAATCATCCCCAACAACAACAACAAAGACAGTCAGGGAATCTTCACTAACAATAAAAGCTTTTACTCAACCGCAGCTTTTTTCTTTTAACTTAACTAAAGAATTTTTTTACTCCTTTATGACTGTATTTACATTAGTTGGACTATTGTCCTCATCTTTGTCGCCATATTTGTCACAACGTTTCGGCCGTTGTACGCTCCGGCCTTCTTCAGGTGGTTGGAATTTCGAACTGAACCCTTTATTTCGATCGCTGGGGTAGACTGTTCTAATTCCACGTGCCGACCAAGCATAGAAATAAATACAATATGGGAACCAGTAATAAGGAGTGCCAGAGAAAAGCAATGATAACAAAGTTGCAATATGAACTCTGGTAAAGACATGCAATGATAACAGCAAAAAATTGCAATATGAGCACTGGTAAAAATGATGCTGAAAACATTAGGTTTATAATACTCAGAAGTTCATACCCAGATGTCCTCAAGGACACATGGCACAGTGGATAAAGGCGTTGGTTAGATCCAGTGACAGACCTAAAGAAGGTGAGTTCAATTCCTGGTTAAGGCAGTGGAGAACTTTCAGAGGGAAAATTACCTGAAGAAGGCCGGTGCATACAACGGCCGAAACGTTGTGACAAATATGGCGACAAAGATGAGGACAATAGTCCGACTATTGTAAATACTGTCCTTTATGACTCTTTCAAATTTCATGTACATATTTTTGTAAATACAAATAATTTATTTATGTTGTAACCTAGAAAACCTAACCTGAATAGAATAATCAAACAAAAGTTGGTAATGAACGATAATACTTAGGACAAGATAAGATTTGCCAGCAGTAAGTAGTCAACTGCTAGAAGCGAGTCAAGTAAATTCCACAATGAATCTCCAACTGCAGACCAACATACAGTATTTACTACTGTATTTATGTGAATGAGGGCATACTCATTATCGTCCGTAGGTATCCTACAACACAGTGAATGCAGGACAGATGAAGGAGGAACACAAGGCCTCAGAGATGTGGTTCTACAGAAGGATGCTGAGAATGGACGGAACATATAGGTATTAAGGAAAATGGTAATGAAAATGATATTTATAGTTAGAAGCACAGAAGGCAGCTGAAATTTCTTGGACACATAATGAGGAAAGAGTGCTTGTAGAATCTAACACTCAAAGGACATGCTGAAGTCAGGAGGAGGAGAGGAATGTAGAGAATAACATACCTAGCTTGTGTAAATCGATGGCAGGACAGGGATTGGGAAGGATAGTGAGAAGGCAGCTTTACTAAGAGCTGCCAACGATAGGAAGTTGTGGAGAGCCATAATCGCCCAATGGGCACGGCAGATAGAAGAAGAAACTACAAGATCCCACAGACTTATTTATTTACTTTCAAAGTTTTCTTTTTAAGGTGATATATTGGTTTGCAATAATTTGTAGAAAGTGTTTTTTTCTTCGTCTTTTTATGCTTTCAGTATAAAGTTTACAAAGTCAATTTATTGGGAAAAATACATTTAATTTTCTAAGTACGCAAGTAAATGTTGGTCTGAGTGTGTCACTTAGTTGATTGAATAGGTTTCAATTGTGTTCGGTTAACTAGAAAGATATTTAAATGTTTTTCTTTTCAATTAATTTTTTTTTCTTTTTAAAAAGTTGCTTTACGTAGGTTAAGAAAAAAAAAATATCAGTCACAATGCTGCTTTCTTTTATTTTTTAAATATATTAAGATTTTTTTTTTTAAGTTTATTTATTATGCAAACCCTTCTCTAAAAAGAAAATTTTAAAAGTTAACTGAATCAGAATTGACTTTTTCAGTATTTTTTTCCCGCCACTTTTCACAAAAACGTTTGATTATTTTTGTGAAGGATGGGCCAGTTGTAGGTTTTTTTTTTTAAATACGAAGACACTGAAATCAATTCATCAACAACTTGCTTTCGTCTTCTAAGTAACATCTCAAAAAAATCAATTAAATTTAATTACACAGTAATCAATAAATTAACTCCACTCATTTCTTAACGATAGTTTTTAATCCTTCTCACCCCCAATATTTTTCCTCTTCTTCAACATATTTCCCCCCCCCCGTCACAATTTTTTAACCTTTGGAATTTTTATCTTTTTTTTTTCTTTGGTAAAGTTTGCTCAAGTTTCACAATGACTAATGGTCGGATTTCTACTTTTCAAACTTTTTCTTTTTATTAGTCCCCAACAGTTCTCAAGAACCCCAGGTCACATTCCTACAGATTTGCTTAACCAGGTTTTCTGAATTTTTCTTTTATTTTGAATTGTGATCTAGTCTTTTTTGTTTTTTGGGGGGTTTTTTTTACCATTATTATACTTTCAACATATGTATGACTGAAATTCCTGTCCCAAAGTCTGAGAGCCAAGCACACGCCACTCATTTGGGAGTCATTGCCATAAGCTTTTCAAGGTTAAAATTCAGTTCTGTTGTAGTAATATTAAAAAAAAAATTGACACCTAAAATAGCGTGGAAAGATTTCGTTTTTTTTTAAAAAAAAAATGCCACACAAAAAAAGGATCAACATATCAAAATGAAAGGCCCCAGAAAAAAAAAAAATCTGGGTTGAGGCATCAAAAATAAAATCTAAAATAAAACAGAGGACATAAAATATCACAACAGTTCATGCCTTGCTCCAAAATCCAGTCATCTGGGCTCACTCAAAGAGACTGAAACCAATGTGCCAGGTCAGAATCAATAATATTTCAAATTCTTCATTGAATTTTATCAAAAATGTCTAAATACATAGAAAAAGCACTAGGCTATGATTTTATGCCACATTCTGCCTCAGTGGAAAAGCTTATAAAAGCTCCCCTTTCACACTGCCGATCTTGAAATCCATGAGAAGAAATTCTATTATTAAACTATTTGCCCCTTATTTTGAGGGTGTAGTATACAGTAAACTTTCTTTTTATAAACCCCCAACAGATCTCAAGAAGCCCAGGTCACATTCCTACAGATTTGCATTACCAGGTTTTCTGAATTTCTCTTCTATTTTGAATTGTGAACTAGTCTGTTTTTTTTTTTTTTACCATTATTATATATTCAACATATGTATGACTGAAATCCACCCCCTAGTCTGACCGCTAAACATGCACCACCCATTTGGGAGTCATTGCCATAAGCTTTTCAAGGTTAAGATTCAGTTCTGTTGTAGTAATATTTGAAAAAAAAAAAAAAAACTTGAAATACTTATCGTGGAAAGATTTTGTGTTTTTAAAAAAAATATCACACAAAGGATCGACATATCAAAATGACAAGCACCAAAAAAAAAAAATGGGGCAGGGCGTCAAAAATAAAATCATACTTATTATAAAACCCAGTTTGTGTGTGTGTCTGTTCATTTATATATTGGATCGGATTTCCTATATTTTTCAACCGATTTCAACAAAACATCACAGGACTATGTAAAATTACCTTGCAGTGGTTCTGACAGTGCCAAAAATCAGAAAAGCACAACTGTTTTTGCACAAAATCAATTTGAAAACACGATTAAGAGGCATCACTGTTGCGAGAATGAAAGGGGGACAACTCATATCGAGTTATACTTATTATAAAACCCAGGTTGGTTGTGTGTGTGTGTGTGTGTGTTCCTTTACATATGGGATCGAATTTCCTACATTTTTCAACCGATTTCAACAAAACTTCACTTTTTTTTTTTTGGCAGGTAGTGTTTCTTATTGTCTTGCATACTTTTTTCTTTATTTTTACATTCAGAATGCTTTAAAAATTCCATTTACAAGACAATTGTTTATAATAAAATTCTATTCAATTGGTAGATTCATAACGATTGAAAACAATGGTTTTGTTTGAGTTTGACCAATTCGTAAAAAAAAAAAAACTAATTAAGACATGCGTGTCCATCAACCTTAAACAATAATCTTTGTCAATTTTATTTTTCAGTTTTTATGATGATCGATACTTGATCTATCTCTTACTGTTAGATCCCCGGGCAATGCCAGGCTCTACTGCTAGTCTAAAATATAACATAAGGACATAGAATATCAGCAACAGCTCATGACTTGCTCCAAAATCCGGTCACATGAGCTTGCCCAATATGCCAGGTCAGGATTAAAAATATTTCAGATTCTTCATTGTATTTTATCAAAAATGTCTAAATACATTGGAGAAGCACTAGGCTATGGTCTTTTGCCACATCTTGGTGGAAAAGTTTATAAAAGCTCCCCTTTCACACTGCTGATCTTGAAATCCATGAGAAGAAATTCTATTATTAAACTATCTGTCCCTTATTTTGAGGGTATAGTATAGAGTAAACATTGCTCATTGGCCCAAATTAAGCCCCTCCCCTAATGCTGACGTCATACCAGGCTATATATATCCACCACATCATGGACAAGGAAGCACATGCAACTTATGGAACACTGCAAAGTGCTGGCAGGATTTTTACCTTTGATTCTTTAATTCAAACAGAAGAACTCATTTTGACATCCACAGATCATATGACAAAAATAGACTTTAATTTCAACTGGTAACATACTGGAATATTCTCTAAAAATACCAGGGTCATAAAGCATCTCTTCTGCCCAATCAGTTTCTGAACCACCAACTCACTATAAAGCCAACACTGATTTCACCCACATAGGCAGATCTAACCAGCAATGGAACCCCACAGCAGGCAAGCTTAACCAGGCCATCAGTAGCAACATCAAGATGCTTCCATCAAATGATGTCTTTGGTCAGCAACAAAAACAGTAGTAGAAGAGACTAATTCTTGATTACAACAATGTGATAATTTATATTGATATTTTCTCCTGCAAGACTATTTCACTTGATTTCGCAAGCATGTTGTTCTTCATATGTGTATGTCAACAACTATCTTGTGTTTTACCCTGAACAAACTCTCAGTCTTCAATAATGACTGATATATGATAACTCGGAATGAGTAAACAATCGAACCTTATAGATCACGGGAAATAAAAACTCTTTTACCGATCACTTGTTGTTTAGTTCCTACCACTTTATTTTGTCAATAGTAAATTGAATTTTATGTTTGACTAGCAGTAGAGCCCGGCATTGCCCGGGGATGTAACAGTAAGAGATAGATCAAGTATCAACCATTATAAAGACTGAAAAATAAAATTGACAAAGATTATTGTTTAAGGTTGACAGACACGCATGTCTTAATTAGTTTTTTTTTGTTTTGTTTTTTTTTTTACGAATTGGTTGAACCCAAACTCAAACAAAACCATTGTTTTCAATCGTTATGAGTCTACCGATTGAATAGAATTTATTATAAACAATTGTCTTGTAAATGGAATTTTTAAAGCATTCTGAATGTAAAAATAAAGAAAAAAAGTGTGCAAGACAATAAGAAACACTACCAGCCAAAAAAAAAAGTGAAATTTTGTTGAAATCGGTTGAAAAATGTAGGAAATCCGATCCCATATGTAAAGGAACACACGCACATACACACACACACACACACAGCCAACCTGGATTTCATAATGAGTATAACTCGATATGAGTTATCCCCCTTTCATTCTCGCGACAGCAAAGCCTCTGAATCATGTTTTCAAATTGATTTTGTGCAAAAACAGTTGTGTTTTTCCAATTTTGGGTGCTGTCAGAACCATTGCAAGGTAATTTTACATAGTCCTGTGATGTTTTGTTGAAATCGGTTGAAAAATGTAGGAAATCCGATCCAATACATAAATGAACAGACACACACACACACACACAACCTGGGTTTTATAATAAGTATGATATGCTGAAAGTATAGAGTTGAAGTAGACTTTAAAAGAAACCTAATCCTAAACAAGAAACAAGGGATAAACCTCTACAATCTCATTTTTTTTTTCATTTTGCCCCCTTGTTTTATTAAATGCTTATAAAACATATAATGTTATTGTGTTCTTTCTCTTCCACTAATACCCATTTCAAGTGGACTAATTTCATTGAATACAACACTAAGTCTCACCCCACAAGATTATCACATGCCACTAGGATGCAAGAGGTTACTGGGAGTGGAAGTGAATAAGAAGACCTTAATGAGAAGAAAGGACAATAAAAGAACAGGTTTCAGAAAGACAGAAGATAGCGATTGACGTTGCATTTAAGCTTTTGAAGATCATATGTGGCAGAGAAAACAAGAAACTAGAAGAAATTTTCTGAGGTGAGAAGTGCAAGAAGAGAAACTACTAGAATAGAAATTACGGTTACATCTAGCTAATTCAACAGTAAAACAATGAGACCTAATTGCCAATCAAGTAGTTGGCTTAAATTCATGCAGTCAAGATACCAAGGAAAAGAGCTCATTAGAACAATGAAAATATTTACAGAAATGATGGAGAAAAGCTACATAATGGAGGTGGGAAAGTCAAGATATCAGGCCAGCTAATTCAACAGTAAAACAATGAGACCTAATTGCCAATCAAGTAGTCAGCTTAAATTCATGCAGTCAAGATACCAAGGAAAAGAGCTCATTAGAACAATGAAAGTATTTACAGAAAAGATGGAGAAAAGCTATGTAATGGAGGTGGGAAATTCAAGATATCAGGCCAGCTAATTCAACAGTAAAACAATGAGACCTAATTGCCAATCAAGTAGTCAGCTTAAATTCATGCAGTCAAGATACTAAGGAAAAGAGCTCATTAGAACAATGAAAGTATTTACAGAAAAGATGGAGAAAAGCTATTTAATGGAGGTGGGAAAGTTGAGATATCAGGCCAGGACTGATTACATTACAGGGGTTTTTCCAGATCAAGCGAACTTGTAAAAAGCATAAAATGTTTCTTTTGTTAGCTTCAAGTTATTTAAATAAGAGTAGTGGTTAACAGTGAGAAATTAATTAAAACTTGTCGAGTGGATGGGGTTTTGTTGCCAAGAAATAAAAGAAAAGTATTAACAAAACTTGCAATTTTTTTTTATGAAGCTCCTGAGTTGCATTAAATTAAACCTCACCTAAGTAATAAAAATATCCCTCCCACCTCAAAAAAGGTTTTTATTTATTTTTTTAAATGAACACCCTGAGAGCTGAGGAATATATTTTACTCTACAACACTTATTCTTTTTATTTTTCTTAATCTTTTAAACTTTTGAAGGTATTTTGATTTAGTTTTTTATGGATGAGGCAGATTGGAAAAATTGTAAATGACGAGTCTCGAGTTTAACTAAACGTCTGTTGATCATGGCTTCTTCAGGTCAGAATGAAAGACAAAAACTGTCTTTAAAGAAATTGTGTTCTGATTTTTGTGGATAAATTACTTTATCAGATCCCAAACCAGAAACCAGAAAGTGTTTATTTTTATATATATATATATATATATATATATATATATATATATATATATATATATATATATTTAGTTGGATTGATGTGAGTTTGTGACCCTGGGTTTCCGCCATTTGTGATCGTCAGAAAAACTGATTAACTTATTTTAAATAGCTTGAAACCCAGGTCACAAACTCACATCAATCCAACTAAATGTGGAAGCTCTATCACTGATACTGAATGCTTTCCAATAAGTACCATGCATATATAATATATAAATATATATATATAAAAACTGCATATATATATATATATATATATATATATATATACACATACATATGCATATATGTATATATATTTATATTTATATACATACATATTTCACACACACACACACACATACACACACACACACACACACACACATATATATATATATATATATATATATATATATATATATATATATATTTATCATGCACTGTTACATTAGAACATGTACATACCCATTACAAAACTGTACATCTTGTTTCAATGTTAAAAAGTAACATTTCTTCAGGTGGAAAATCACAATGGATGTGTTGAACGCAGAAATTTTATACTTCATTCTTTTACATTTATATATATATATATATATTAGAGTCTGTTGAATTTTAAATCAGTTCACTAAAACCAGAAAGGTTTTTACTTATTTATTTTCTTTTTGGTGTTATAATATATTGTTTCTTTTTTTTTTTCTTTGCTATAGCTTTCACTAATTTGTGAGCCGTATTGTTCATCCCTGGCACTATGGGGTACATTGAAGTTTGTAGTTTGCTTGTATTTGTATTGTATATATATATATATATATATATATATATATATATATATATATATATTGGATAAAGTGCTCAATATCAGAGATAGAGTGTATGAAATTATAAATATAAAAGTGAACATTGAAGTCAACACTTAGAGGCAACTGTTTCAAGCTAAATGCAATCTTCAGGCCTGACGATTGCATTTTGCATGAAACAGTCTGAATTATGAGATAAGCACACTCTCAATACATTTTCATCTAAGTGAATCCTTTTCTCTCCCGTTCAGTTGTTTTCAATCTTCTACATATAAATGCAACTTTTATCATGTCCAAATTTCACTAAAAAGTGAATAATCATGAATATTTATTAAAAAAGCGCAAATTACATGATTTTTAAATTCATTTTTTTCTTAAATTTCCTATTCTAAAAACATATCCTTAAAAATAAATAATAAATTTGATAAACTTTAATCTAGTGTTAATAGCAGAAAGATGCCTTCCAAAAACTAAGCAAGGTTTGCCTATCATCTGGTTCACACTCCTCCCCAGTCTTCTGAACAGGAGTAGAGGTTTATCCCTTGTTTCTTGTTCAGGATTAGGTTTCTGGTTTCTTTTAAAGTCTACTTCAACTCTATACTTCAGCATCTCCACATAAAATTCAATTTACTGTTTATTTACTTTTTCTTCAATAGGAGTAGATAGGTTTGCCAATTGATCAGTTCACACTCCTCCCTGGTCTTTAGAGTTTTTAAGATTTATCCCTTGTTTCCTGTTTAGAATCAGTTTCAAGTTCTTTCTTTCATTCTCTTCTTCTCCCTGTTGTGCTCTTGAGTCTTATTGACATTATTACCTTGCTTGGTATGAATTCATTAACAAAATATATATAGATATATATATACCGAGAATCAGGAAAATTTCACTAGAAATAAAGGAAAGGACCTGCTGTGTAAAATAGGTCCTCTTGTATAGTATTGAATACCGGAAAATCTCAACGCAGATGAAGAGGGAACTCAAAGAAACAGAAATATGGTTCTAGAAAAGGATGCTGAGAATACAATCGATGGAGTGTGTAAGCAGCAAAGAAATCTAAGGGAAAACATAAACAAAAAGGACATTTATATTTAGAATCAGAAATAGATGGCTGAAATGACAGATAATGAGGAAAGTGGGCTTGGAGAATATGACACGTATTGAAGCTAAAAGAGACAGGAGAAGGCAGT
>CAHIKZ030000767.1:432500-442500 GCA_903632075.3 Acanthosepion pharaonis
TCTGTTCTTGAAATTCCTGAAATGTACCGCCAAAGGGGTTCTGGTGAAAAATGTCTACCAAACTTTCTTTAAGTTTTGGCTCATTTATACCTACTCTTGAATTTTCTCCTTCAGTTCTTCTTTTCATGGACAGGTTTTCGGTTTTAAGCAGGCATGCGGATGGTATGATGATTTTCAATGTAGAAAATTCAAATTAGTGATTGTCGTCAGTTTTAAAGAGAAGACCCATTTTGTGTTCAAAAACCGTGGAAGAAGGTAACAAGAGACTCTTCAAGTAGCCTTCTAGTTAAATTCTACATTTGGATGATCAAAGACTATTAATAAGAAAGGCATATCCAAATGTAAAAGAACAAAGAGTAAGATTTCAGCATTCAAAACATTAATTTAAAACAGGGCTCAATACAGAAGTAGAGCAATAAATATCTATTATGCAGTGTTACATTAGAACATGCACATACCCACTACAAAAACATCAGAACAAGCACATACCCACTACAAAACTGTACATCTTGTTTCAATGATAAAAAAAAAATTTTTAACGTTTCATCAGGTGGGAAATCACGATGTTACTCATATATATGATAGATTAGCATCATGATTTCCCACCTGATGAAACATTAAAAAAAAATTTTTTTAATGTTGAAACAAGATGTACAGTTTTGTAGTGGGTATGTGCATGTTCTAATGTAACACTGCATAATAAATAAAATTGATAAGGAAGGCATATATACTCAAAATGCAAGAGTCGAACTGTAGATACCGATTCCATGAAGGGATTACGGATTCTTCAGTGACCATTTAGATAAAATCCTTTCGTCCATCTGTTTACAAACCTGACGAGGCTGCTTAGTTTTTACGTTTCTTCTTTGAACATGGTACAGAGCAATTTGTGTATAAATGTGTATAAATGAATTTGGTAATTGTGAAGGTCTTGTTCATATCGTTTACAAAGTAATTAAATTGTAGATATGTCATTTGTATGTTGCTGGTGTTTCTTTTTATGTGCCATGTTCTTTCAGGACGTAGGCGATCATGGTCCTCCACTTCTCCCCATCTCTAACAACTCTCAGGAAGTTCCTTCCCTCTGCTTCCTTCCCCAGACCACGTTCTGTCATCCTCTTGCTTAAGTCCGCCAGGTAGGTTACGTGTTGTTTTCCCTTGTCTCTCTTTCCCTCTATTCGACCCGTGAGTATCAGATTCTCCAGGCCCTCCTTCCTCATTATGTGTCACAAAAACTTCAGCTGCCTCTTTCCGATGTTAAGTATAAGTCTTCTCCTTGTTTGTAACCTCTCCAAGACCTCATCGTTACTCACATGCTCGGCCCATGATATCCTCAGCATCCTTCTGTAGAACCATATCTGTTAGAAAGTATACCAAATATTAAAATTTTTTGTTCTTGTTTGATTCTAGTATCCCCGACTTTTTTTTTCTTTTTATATGCCATGTCCTTTCGGGACGTAGGCGATTATGGCTCTCCACTTCTCCCCATCCCTTGTAGCTCTCAACAGGTTTTATGTTTCTGCTAACTCCCCCAGACCACACTCTGCCATCCACCTGCCCAAGTCCACCATACATATCTCTTTTTCCCTTTATTTGTCCCGTGAGTATCAGACGGGACAAATGGTTTGTGTTTACCATAGTGCAAATAAACAACCACTTTTCAGTCATAGATATGAAAGATTTCTGATTACTTGATAGTCAGTCATAAGCATTACCATTTATCCGTGCATTAAATACTGCTGCTATATCTGGCCTGGCGCTCCTGATGTATATCTAGAAATTCTTGACAAAATCCAAAGAAGGATCTGTAATGTATTCAATCCCGATCAGGCATCTTGACTTCAGTCGCTTTCTCACTGATGTAACAAGGCTTCTCTATCTTTTTCTACAAATATTTTCATGGCAACTGCTCTGATGAGCTTTTTTTTTTCCCTCAGAGCCCCTGAATACATGAATTTAAACATGCTACTAGATTGTCATTTAGGTCCCACTGGTTGACTGTTGAAATAGCTAAATGCAACTACCACTCCTAGTCCAATAGTTTCTTTTCTTGCATTTCCCACCTGTCAAAATCCCTTCCAAATTTTTTCTTTATTAATATTCACCTAATACAAGGCCCAATAGCCACTCAAAGTAGAGGTTTATTGCATAGTGGGGTATGAGCATGAGGAAAAGCAAGAAGTGAAGTTCTTGGAGCTATGCAGGAAAGATAAAGATTAACTCTAAAGTTAAAAAGGTCAAGATTTAATTAATGGATAACATTTCAGTGTTCAGTCAGAGATGTTAAGTATAGTGTGAAAGTAAACTTTAGAAGGAACTGAAAAGTCAATCCTAAACAGGAAACAAGGGATAATTAATTTTAATACTAATATCCTTATCACTAAAAACCACATTAACCAAACTACTTTTTCATAAAAGGAAACAGAATCACAATTTTTTAATCTAAACGCAAACAGTATCTTCTCCTATGTGGCATGTGCGTCAAGATATGGGCAATCATGGCTCTCATAGACTTCTTGTCCTTTCTGGCTCTTGGACATTTTTGTCTTTTCACTATCCTTTCCACTCCTTGTTCTGCTATCCATTTACACAAGTTTATTACAGTGGTTAATCATGGCTCTCCACTACTTCCTATACATTGTAGCTGTTAGCAATGTTTGTATTTTTAATATCCTTTCAATGCCATGTTCTGCTACTCATTTACCCAAGCTCGTTAGGTAGGTTGATCATGGCTCTCCACTACTTCCTAAACATTGTAGCTCTTAGCCATGCTTTTATTTTTACTATACTTTTCACTTCCTGTTCTGCTATCCATTTACACAAACTCATTAGGTAGGTTGATCATGGCTCTCCACTATTTCCTATATATTGTAGCTCTTGGCAATTTTTGTATTTTTACTATCCTCTCCACTCCTTGTTCAGCTATCCATTTACAGCATCTCATTATGTAGGTTATTCGCTATACCCTTACACCCCCCCTCTTGATTTCAGTAAGTCTCAAATTCTCTGAACCCTCTTTCCTCATTATGTGACCTAGAAATTTCAACTCTCTCTTTCTGACTCTAAGTGCCAAGTGTTCTTCTTTGTTTCCATTTTCCTTATAACTTCTTTGTTTTTCAAATGTTCCAGCCAAGGTATTCTCAGCATCCTCCTGTAGAATCACATTTCTATTGCCTCAAGTCTCATCTTCCTATGTTAGGAAATTGTCTAGCATTCACTGCCATATCAGAGGATTGCTACTTCATCGCAGTTCAGCACAGTTTTCTTCATTTCTAATGAAATTTTCCTGTTCTTTAATATTTGTAATACATTCAGAGATCAATTATGAAATCTGACTTCAAACGTCAACTTTATGATAGCCAACTTAGACAATAAAACAAATTTTATGAGTCAATTCATAGCTTCATTATTTTCACACTAAAAGTATCACTATGAATAAACTCATTGTTGTCGTCCACAGATGAAAATGTAACAGAAAATACCAACTATGTTACTATGAGTTATATTTTTTTTATCTCTAATAAAGAAAATATATTGCATTGCATAATAAATAAAATTAACACTGACATAGCGATGTACCTAGCATTTGTACCGCCCGGGGCGGTCGTAGAATTTGTCGCTGTTTTAACACGTTGTCTTTAAATTCCAATTTTATAATAGCCAACTTAGGCAATAAAAACAAATTTATGAGTCGATTCATAGCTTCAACTGAAGTCTTGACATTGTTTTCACACTAAAAGTATCACTTGTGAATAAAGTAAATTTGTTGTTGTTGTCGCCCGCAGATTATCAGAAAATATCAACTACCAGTTTATATCGTGGTTGGCAGTCAATTTGTTAAGCAACATTCCAAAAACTGGACAACATCAAGAAAATATAAAAAAATTATATAATTAGAATGATAATTACGGCCATTTATTTTGTTTTGATTGCAAACAAAAAACAATAAAATAAGAAGATGGAAAATATCTTAAAATAATTTAAAACGAAACCTTTCTTTGAGTAAATTAAATTTTTTTCAGATAAAATTTCACTACATTAACAACAGTAGTCACTATAAATAAATCCCCTAAAATATCTAACTCATAGTGTAACCCTTAAAGTAAATGTTTGGTGTATTCTTTTTCTTCTATGTGCCGTGGACGTTCAGGACGTTGGCCATCGTGGGTCTCTACAATATTCTGTCTTTTTTTTTTTTTTATCTCGCCTCAATCTTGTTCCGCCATCCATTTACTAAGCTCGCTCGGAAGGTTATGCGTTCTTGATCGTAAAGTGAATTTAAGTAAAAGTGGCACATATGGAATGAAAGGAAAAAATGGCACATATGAAATGAGAAGAAAAAATAGCACAAGTGGAATGAGAAAAAAAATGGCACATGTAGAATCAGAAGAAAAAATGAAACAAGTGGTATGAGAGGAAAAAATGGCACACGTGGAACGAGAGGAAAAATGGCACATGTAAAAAATGAATTAAAACATGATGTTTTAATGAAGATTAAGATTAACTGATTGGTTGATTTTATTTTTAGGATATTTTTTTTTATCTCTAATAAAGAAAATATATTGCATTATTGTATTGCATAATAAACAAAATTAACACTGATATAGCAATGTACCTAGAATTTATACCGCCCAGAGCGGTCGCAGAATTTGCCACTGTTTTAACACGTCTTTAAACAACAACTTTATAACAGCCAACTTAGGCAATAAAAACAAATTTAGCAGTTGATTTATAGGCTCAACTGAAGTCTTAAAATTGCTATCAAACTAAAAGTATCAGCGCAAATAAACTCATTGTTGCCACGCATGGAATAAAATGTATCAGAAAATGCCAAAAGGGAGATAACTCAAAGTTGCTGTCATAATAAAAACTTCCAAACATATTATCACATGGTTGGCAGTCAATGTGTTATGCTAGGAAATTTGTCCTAGCTTTCACGTATCAAAGTGTTGAGGTTAAAAATTGGGTTGAGGTTTAAAAAAATTGCGAAAAACTCTAGTAAAACAGCAAGATTAGAGCGGACAAACTCTCTCTTTTAGGCGCATACGAATAAAGAAAAAAACTCCTGCTTGGTGAGTAACAACAAAAGAAGAAAGTGTTTATTTACAACATATACAGAAAAAAAAAAGGTAAAGGGATAAAAGGACAACTAATAGAGAAAGAAAGGGAAAAGAGAAAATGTTCTTAACTTAAAAAAAGGCTTGCTCAAAATATTTTTCTGAGAGCCTAAAGAGTTCTTTAAGCGATTAGAATATTATTGTTAAGGTTCAGATAGAAACACTCACAGTTCTTGTAGAGTTGGAAAATTGTTCGCAGATAAAGGAATTCTGCAATTTGAGTGAGTTGGTAGGTCAACGACAGAAGTCCAGTGGGCTCGTCAGAAGGAGTGGTTAAGGAATACAGCTTTGGATTGGTTTTGAATAGTGGACCAACATTCATTTTTGATAGCCCTTTAGTAGTTCTTCTTTGGTGAAAGAGGTTCTGGAGCTCCCTAATGTCGACCTCACAGATGGTGGGCAGATTTCTCACTGGCAAAATAAGCAAGATTCTTCAAATTTATGGAGTTTTGGTAGGCTTCAATGGATCGGGGACTTTTCCCTCCAAAATCATTGTACAAATTTCCTGGCTCCTCTATTGGTCAGAAAACACATTCTTATCTCTGATAAGAATCAGGGCCCTGGGAGCTGGTTTCAAAGGTACTGAAAACAGGTTGAAGTGAAGAAGCTGTGAGGTTTCTCCCAGACTTTATAGCATCATGGAAAGAATAATGGTGGTGGAATTGCTTTTTATTTTCCAGGTCTCTCATTAGTCAGAAAATATATCCTTATCTCTGATAAGAATCAAGGCCTTGGGAGCTGGCTTTGAAATTAAAAAGAAGTTGGAGTGAGGATAGAAAAAATAGCGAGAATGAACTTGTAAAATTGTTGTTCTCAAATTAAATTTCAGCAGTTAGTTTCTTTTATTAAAACATTTAATGCAAGGATACAAACCTGGGACACCCAGTGAGGATCAAATTCATGACAATAACATTAGTTGACCACTAACACAAGATTACTTTTATGTCTTATTATCAAGTATACTTGATACTGCTAATGTAGAATAGGTATTTTCTAAGCTTGGCTTGTTTTTTCATAAGTCTGCAAGTACCTAATGGGAATCAAACACATTGTAAATATGATAAGCTGCAAGCATAGCTTGTTAGCCATCACTCCATAACAAGGCACTTGGATTAGATTTTAAATTTATGATGGTGGAGATATGCTAAAAAGTTTCAATTATCAAAATTTGACCAATCATCAAAATCTTTTTCTTTTCTGTTTTATTCTTAGTCAAGCTGAGAACTTTTCAGCATCCTTTCATTTAAAAACATAAAACTCAAACTTGAGGAAAATAGAAATTAGTTAAATTTTATGATTTTGAAAATTTAAAAAAATATTTTTGCTATTATTATAAATACTTTCACACGATCTTATTGTTGCTTTTTAAATTAAGCATTTTCATTATTATTATTTTATTACTAGTTTTATTTCATGTTATTATTGTTGCTTTTTCAATAATGCATTTTTGCTATTATTATTTTATTACTAATTTTATTCTACCTTAATTTTGTTGCATTTTAGATGAAGCATTTTCATTATTATTATTACTAGTTTTATTTAATCTTATTATTGTTGATTTTTAAATTAAACATTGTCACTATTATTATTTTATTGCAAGTTTTATGCCATCTTAGCATTGTTGCTTGACATATTATGTCAGTTTATTTTAATTTTAATCTTCTCAAATTCTCAAACTTCTTAGTGTTGATATTATTAAGGAAGACACCATAGTTTTTTCATTTTTTTTATTTTCCCAAGTATTTTCAATCTCATCCAAGATCATCTTCAGGGGTGAATTTTATAGGGCAAAAAATTAATGTAATTAATAGTTGTGAATTTTTTGTAAATGCACATGAAATGTGCTCCATTATAATTAATTTAAAAATTAACTGTTAAAGTTATGTTTTATGTAAGGGAGGTAATCTTAACTTATATAATTGTAATTTTAAAAAATTACAATTTAAGTGTTTTAAAACATTGCTGTGACATACATTTTAAAACTTTGTTTCTATACTCATAATTAACCTTATTTAGTGTCGGTTGTATTTTTCTTATATAGAGAGCTTCAAGAATTTGAAATTTATGTTTTTATTTTTGTGATGGAGTATACTTGTATTTTCAATTAATATTTCACTAAATCATGAATGTGAACAGGAATGTTCCTTTAGATGTTGTGCAATGGAACTTAAATCTGACATATGTAATGTAAGTCTCCTTGATAATGTTGTTGTCATGAAACCAATATATATATTTACTTTTTTGTCAGCGATACAATCTCCCAAAGGACATATAATGTTGGTCTTTTGCAAAACATTAGTTGATGGAGAAGAGTTATTGCGGATGATTAAATTGATTGTATTAAATTTAGTATAGTATATAATTGGTTTTATTTTTTACTGGGATCAGTAATTTGATATCAAAATTAAGAAGTTGATCTGAGAATTTGATAGGATTAAAATAAAAGTAGACAAGATATGTCCAGATTATTCAACCAAACATGCTTGAATGAGGATATGCTGCCTATATATATATATATATATATCTGTGTGAATAAAATAGACAATCAGAAAATACTAATTAGTTTCATCATTTGACTTTATCAAGGCAAGTGATGATTCTAGGAAATTTAACATATATATATATATATATATATGTATATTTAGGGATTATGTATACATTCAAGCATGTTTCATTAAACTTTATAGACATATTATGTCTATTTATTTTTAAAATAATCCTATCTATTTCTCTAATTATCATCTTGAACTTGAAATTCATCAAATAAGGTGTCATAGTTCTTGTTAACCCAAGTACTTTTGATCTCCTCCAAGATTATCCTCAGCAGTGAATCATGAAGACAAACCCAATGTAACTGTAATCATTGGGATGGTGACTTTTGTTAAGGTGCGTGAACATGCTCTGTTATAATTGCCTATGATAGCCTAGGGGTAGGATCTCTAACTGATGTCAGATCAGTCGAATTTCAATCCCAGATGTCTAGCCACTCTGAAGAGCTGTGATAGAGCAAAACATTCAAGCTGGGATTGAAACACAAACAATTTGGCATCAGTCAGAGATTCTACCCCTAAGTTATCATCACATGGCAGAGAGGTAGGGAAATTTTAACATTTTCTATGTGAAATACGTCAGTGGCCTGGAGAGCTCAATTCAATTTGGTTGAAGAGCAATGCATTAATAGCAGTATGAGCCACTGATATATATATATATATATATATATATATATTTAACACATCACCTATTGTTCACCAAATTGCTATCAACAAGCGCTATTTGTTCCACTCCGTCACCTTTTTGATGTATGTATATTTTTTTCTCAAACAAATGGAAAACTTGTGTAAATTGATGGCAGAACCATGAGTAGGACAAATAATAAAAACACAAACATTGCTACAAGCTACAAAGGATAGGAAGTTGTGGAGAGCCATGATTACCTAACTAACCAGTAGGTAATCATGGTTCACCACAACTTGTGTAAATAGATGGCAGAACCATGAGTGGGAGAATTAATAAAAGGACAAATATTGCTAAGAGCTACAAAAGATAGGAAGTTGTGGAGAGGCATGATCCTTTACCTAATGAGCTTGTGTAAATGGATGGCAGAACAGTGAGTGGGAGAGGTAATAAAAGGACAAATATTTCTAAGTGCTACAAAGGATAGGAAGTTGTGGAGAGCCATGATAGCCTATGATCTCAAGGGACATGGTATATAAAAGAAGATATATAAATAGCACTTTTCACTGAGCACGTAGATACTATGTTGTTTCTGGGTAGAGTGCACAGATACAATACTGATCTTATACAGAAGTGCTATATATATATAAGTGTTACCTGATGATCCGAAATCCTTTAAAAAGGATTTTGGTGAAATAAATTATTGTAATGGTACCTTAAAGTGTCTGTTTTTCATTAAATATTAGCTCTGTTCTTCACATTGAGCTCTCAGGATTTCCTCCTCCTTGGATTTACCAATTCGGTTTACCAAATTCTTCATAACTTATATATATATATATATATACACTCTGTGCCAAATTATTATTGAGATAACTTTTTTTCTAATATTTCAAAAACCATCCAATCAATTCACAAAAAAATTTCACACAATGTTGGCAACACTGACCGCGCAATCACTGAAATTTTCATACTGATCTGCACAATGTAAGCAAACTGGCGCCATACTGATTTATTTTGAAATATTAGAAAAAGGTTATCTCGATAATAATTTGGCATATATATATATATATATATATATATATATATATTTTTTTTTTTTTTTTTAAGCATTTCACCCCAAGCAAGGCGGGGAGCCACTAGGACGCAAGGGGTTACAGAAAATAGGAAGATCAGATAGGAGTGATAGAAGAAAGGATGAGGGTAGTAGATAGATTAAGGCAACTGGAGATGTCGATTGACATTACACTTGAATAGCTGGAGATATATATATATATATATATATATATATAAGCCAATTTTTTGCAACATATTGTAACATAATGATAACTGGAGCATATAACTGACAAGCTAGATTCAAGTTCCAATCTAGTCAGATATGTTTCCTTCACACGAATGACTGAATGACGATGGAGAAGGTATGAGGCCATTGTGGTTTAAATCACAAGGTAGTCTGGGATCTCTGGTCTTTGACAGCAGCTAGTCTTGAGCAAGTATAACTCTGAATTCAAAAACAAACAGTGAATGGTGTACTTAATGAGTTTATGAGAATTGACAGCTGAGAGAGGGACAAAGGGGCCTTGTTGAAGAGTTAAATGTTGCTTGGAGCAACAATGGACGGGGAAAATAGAGGAGAGCCATAATTGACCACATGCTGATGGGATACCTCAGATCTTGCAGTCAATACCAGACAATTCTAACACTATAATAAT
>CAHIKZ030000767.1:447500-507500 GCA_903632075.3 Acanthosepion pharaonis
ATTCGCCTGAATACTAAAGGGAAATTGCATGGAGAACAGTGGTGTAAATAGGCTCTTCCCATTTTGAAGATATTAATTTTAGCATTTTTGTTTTAAAAACTGTTCTACTTTCAGTAGATATCATCATTACTGTGGAGGGACATGATCGCCTGAATACTAAAGGGGAAATTGCATGGAGAGAGTGGTGTAATCAAACTCTTCCCATTTTGAAGATATTAATTTAGCATTGTCTTGTTTTGGTAAACTGTTTACTTTCAGTAGTTTGGAGGGACATGATCGCCTGAATACTAAAAAATTGCATGGAGAGACATGGTGTAAAAGGCTCTTCCCATTTTGAAATATTAATTTTAGCATTGTCTTGTTTTTACTGTAAACTGTTCTACTTTCAGTAGATATCATCTATTAGTTTGAAGCTGTGGAGGGACATGATCGCCTGAATACTAAGGGTCTTCATGGAGAGACAGTGGTCAATAGGCTCTTCCCATTTTGAAGATATTAATTTTAGCATTGTCTTGTTTTGCCCTGTAAACTGTTCTACTTTCAGTAGATATCATCTATTAGTTTGAAGCTGTGGAGGACATGATTTGAATACTAAAGGGGAAATTGCATGGAGAGACAGTGGTGTAATATAGGCTCTTCCCATTTTGAAGATATTAATTTTAGCATTGTCTTGTTTTGCACTGTAAACTGTTCTACTTTCAGTAGATATCATCTATTAGTTTGAAGCTGTGGAGGACATGATCGCCTGAATTAAAGGGAAATTGCATGGAGAGACAGTGGTGTAATATAGGCTCTTCCCATTTTGAAGATATTAATTTTAGCATTGTCTTGTTTTGCCCTGTAAACTGTTCTACTTTCAGTAGATATCATCTATTAGTTTGAAGCTGTGGAGGGACATGATCGCCTGAATACTAAAGGGGAAATTGCATGGAGAGACAGTGGTGTAATATAGGCTCTTCCCATTTTGAAGATATTAATTTTAGCATTGTCTTGTTTTGCCCTGTAAACTGTTCTACTTTCAGTAGATATCATCTATTAGTTTGAAGCTGTGGAGGGACATGATCGCCTGAATACTAAAGGGAAATTGCATGGAAAGTGGTGTAATATAGGCTCTTCCCATTTTTGAAGATATTAATTTTAGCATTGTCTTGTTTTGCCCTGTAAACTGTTCTACAAGTAGATATCATCTATTAGTTTGAAAAAATCGCCTGAATACTAAAAAACATGGAAAAGTGGTGTAAATAGGCTCTTCCCATTTTGAAATATTAAAGCATTGTCTTGTTTTGCCCTGTAAACTGTTCACTTTCAGTAGATATCATCTATTAGTTTGAAGCTGTGGAGGGACATGATCGCCTGAATACTAAAGGGAAATTGCATGAAGAGACAGTGGTGTAATATAGGCTCTTCCCATTTTGAAGATATTAATTTTAGCATTGTCTTGTTTTGCCCTGTAAACTGTTCTACTTTCAGTAGATATCATCTATTAGTTTGAAAGGTTGATCGCCTGAATACTAAAAAATTGCATGGAGAGACAGTGGTTTCTTCCCATTTTGAAGATATTAATTTTAGCATTGTCTTGTTTTGCCCTGTAAACTGTTCTATTTCAGTAGATATCATCTATTCGTTTCTGTGGAGGGACATGATCGCCTGAATTCTAAAGGGGAAATTGCATGGAGAGACAGTGGTGTAATATAGGCTCTTCCCATTTTGAAGAATAATTTTAGCATTGTCTTGTTTTGCCTGTAAACTGTTCTACTTTCAGTAGATATCATCTAAAGTTTGAACTGTGGAGGACTGATCGCCTGAATACTAAAAACTGCATGGGAGACAGTGGTGTAATATAGGCTCTTCCCATTTTGAAGATATTAATTTTACATTGTCTTGTTTTTGCCCTGTAAACTTATTCTACTTTCAGTAGATATCAATTAGTTTGAAGCTGTGGAGGGACATGATCCCTGAATACTAAAGGGAAATTGCATGAAAAGACAGTGGTGTAATATAGGCTCTTCCCATTTTGAAGATATTAATTTTAGCATTGTCTTGTTTTGCACTGTAAACTGTTCTACTTTCAGTAGATATCATCTATTAGTTTGAAGGTTGAACTAAAAGACCAAAAAGAAAGAATGGTTTTGACCTAGAAGCGCCAAATATTTCCATTCATCGTTCTTTGTTGTTCTTCAAAATTGCTTGTGGCAGCATATACAAAATGGCTGTTCTGACAACACCCTTTTGCTTCATTCCTGTGTGACCTTAAATTACAGAAAACTTATCATAAAACTACCAGGCGGTGTTGCCTCTCAAGTCACGGTGGACCATCTTATTCGAATTTTGAAAATTCAAGACCATCATCATTTACCACCATCACTGTTCATCAAAATTCCATGATGGCAAACAAGGAATGTCATGAAAAACGAATGTTCAGTGATCTTTACGTATTAGTAGTAGATTCTATTTATTTCTAATAATTTCATCATCACCATCATCATCATCACCATCATCATCACAATCATCATTATCATCACCATCACAATCATCATCATCACCATCATCATCATCAGCATCATCATCACCACCATCATCATCATCATCATCACCACCACCATCATCATCATCATCATCATCATCATCATCATCATCACCATCCAATCATCATCATCACCATCATCACCACCACCACCACCACCATCATCATCACCACCACCATCATCATCGTCATCATCATCATCATCATCATCATCATCATCATCATCATCATCATCGCCGTCATCATCATCATCATCATCATCATCATCATCATCATCATCACCATCATCATCATCATCATCACCATTATCATCAGTCCCTTCTAAGGGCAGAAAGAAACAGACAAGCCTCCTCCAGGATTATCTGTTGGCGGTGACTCTCAAGTGTTCCAGCACTATCATGTCTGTCCATTCTTTGATGTTGTCTGACCAGCTTTTGCATTGCCGTCCCTGCTTGCGTCCACCCTCAACAGTGCCTTGAATCATGGTCCTGCAGAGAGACTGTTATGCCGTGTAACATGGCAAAACCATGGCATCTTCTGACACTTAATAATGGCAAGGAGAGATTCCTGTCAGCCCACAAGACATTTGAGATGAGACAAGAATTTCTTGGGATTTATTCTCCATTAAACAAAAATGTTTTCTATCTCTCCTGAAGAAAAAAAAAATGAATTCACCCTAAGCAAGGCTATAAAGCCACTAAGATGCAACAGGTTACTTATTGCAAGAGAATATGATAAAAAAAACATTAAGGAGAGAGAACAATAAAAGAACGAGCATTTTGAAGACACGAGATAACAATAAACATTGCGTTTAAATTTTTTAAAAATAAAACTTAACTGGGAAGGCAAGAAGCTGGCAGAGAGTTCCACAAAAGAGAAGTGCAAGAGAAGAAACTGTTAGCATAGAACTTACGGTTACATGAAGCAATTTCAACTGTAAAATGATGAAACCTTAAATCTAGTACTGCACTTGAATTTATAAAGACTAGACATCGTAGAGGAAAGTTAATCAAGAGAATTATTATGAAAGTATTTATAGAAAAGGCAGAGGGAAGTTACATTATGGCAGTGGGAAAATAACTGAAGCCGAGATGCCAGGTGAAGACCAATAAAATTGCTCTTTGGATTTTATCAATGATCTCGAAATATGTGACAGAAATATTCAAAGCATCGATGAATGGCATATGTAAAATTTGTTCTGGCAAGAAAAAATTGTCTAGCATGACACGGTAAACCAACTTTATGTCGAAATATAATTTCCATATTTACACATTATTTTCTTTTATCATTTCACCCCATGCAAGGCAATAAAGCATCTAAGACACAAAGGGGTTACTTCGTATGAGAGAATACAAGAAAATGACATTATTAAAAATAGAGAATAAAAAAAAGAACAGGAATTAAGAAGACAGAAGATAACGATTGACATTGCATTTAAATTTTTGAAGATCAAACATGACTGGAAAGCAAGAAGCTGGAAAAGAGTTCCACAAGCGAGAAGTGTTAGAGAAGAAACTGTTAACATAGAACTTACGGTTACATCTAGCCATTTCAACTGTAAAATGATGAGACCTGCCAATCTAGTACTTTACCTGTAATCTATTATATTATATTATATGGTATTATATTATATTGTATTATATATATTGTATTATACTATATTGTATTATATTATATTATGTTATATTGTATTATATTATATTGTATTATATTATATTGTATTATATTGTATTATATTATATTGTATTGTATTATATTATATTTATTATATTATATTATATTATATTATATTATATTGTATTGTATTATATTGTATTATATTGTATTATACTATATTGTATTATATTATACTATATTGTATTATATTGTATTATATTATATTGTATTATATTATATTGTATTATATTGTATTATATTGTATTATACTATATCGTATTATATTATACTATATTGTATTATATTGTATTATATTATATTATATTTATTGTATTATATTATATTATATGGTATTATATTATATTGTATTATATTGTATTATATTATATTGTATTATATTATATTGTATTATATTATATTATATGGTATTATACTATATTGTATTATATTATATTGTATTATATTATATTGTATTATATTGTATTATATTATATTGTATTATATTGTATTGTATTATATTGTATTGTATTATATTGTATTATGTTGTATTATATTATATTGTGTGATATTATATTGTATTATATTATATTGTATTATATTATATTTTATTGTAATCTGTACCTTAGAAATCTCAAAACACACCATCCAACTTTATACGAACTGAAAAATATATTTCCTGGAGAAAAGTACTATATTTTATTTGAAACCACCTCCCCAATATTTATTGAATTGATATACCTCCCCTCTTGACACCCCCTCTGCATTTATAAAGCTTTTTGGAAACCAAAGAATCACATTTCTTGCTTGATCACCTTCCACACTGTGTCGATTAAACATTTTTTAAAATTGAATGACATCCTACCCTTTTATTTGATATTCCATGTTTATTCAATTTTAAAATTGAATGACCCTCCTCCCCTCTTATTTGATACTCCATATTTATGCAATTTTTACAATTGAATGACACCTCCCCTCTTATTTGATACTCCATATATATATATATATATATATATATATATATATATATATATATATATATATATTAAGACATTTTTATGTTTATACATTCTTTTTACATATATATATATATATAAAGTTGTATTTCGGCACCAAGAATTTTTTCAAATATGATACTTTTTACTTTCTTCTTTTGCACATTTACAACAAGCTTATTTTGTAACCCTCTACCTTGAGTGGCTCTTGGGCCTTGTATTGGATGAGCAATAGTAAAAAAAATCTTGAGATAGTTACATATTGTCTTCCTCTCCTATCTTCAGTATGTCCTGTGAGTGTCAAATTCTCCAAGCCCTCTTTCCTCATTATATGTTGCAGAAATTTCAACTATCTCTTTTTAATCCTAGGCAAAGGTCTCCTTTGTCATGTCCCTTCCCGTTATAACTTTCTTGTTGCTCAGATGTTCCATCCATGTTATTCTCATCATCCTTCTGTAGATGCACATCTCTGTTGCTTCAAGTTTGTTCTTTTATCCATAAATAAGTTTTCTAATATTCACCTTTCATACAGAAAGATAGAAATAACACCCGTTTACCAGTGCATATATATATATATTGGTTTCTAATGTAATTTTCCTACATTTTAATATTTTATTTTAGGGTTGAGGATTTGATAATAAACCCAATTGGATTAAGTTTGTAATTCAATATCAAAGTTTTCACTCTAAAACAAACAAAATAAACAATAACATAATTGCCTTGCAGATGTTTTCACGTTTTTCTTTAAGATTTTGTCAGTTTGGGAAGAAAAGTTTGTCTCAGCTTCACTCCTGTCGATGTTAAGGAACCCCTAAAATTATGTTTATCCTTGTGCTATGAAATATCAGAGCAATTGCTTTGGGGCCATTAGTGACTCTGACATTTTAAACCACAAAAATATAAATTGGAACTGGCAGAGCCACTAATTCATGCTAATGTTTTGAGTCTTTCAGCTTAGATTTTAATCAACTAATTGCAAACAGAATCCGATACCTTACTTTTTTTTCTTTTTTTAAATTCTTTTTCTCTCTCTGCCATTGTCTCATTTTATTTTATTTTATTTTCTGTGGAAATGAACAATTTAATCTTTATTAAACACTGAACTAGGGAATGGGCATGGGGTCTGCCATGTTTTTTTTATTTTTTTACTTTCAGAGAAGCTCTCGTTCTCATCTATAGATTTACAGTGTGAGTGAAAAGAAACTCTGTATTTAAAATTACTTATAACTTTTGTTAATATCACCACATTTGCATTTTTTCTTTTAATCATTTCACCCCAAGCAAGGTGATAATGCCACTAAGACGCAGGGTATTACAGGGAGCGAAAGAGAAGTAAGGAAAGGACAATAAAGGAACAGAGTTCAGGAAGACAAAAGATGGCGATTGATATTGCATTTAAATTTTTGATGATCTTAGGTGGCAGGGAAGCAAGAAATTGGAGTTCCACAGGGGAGAAGTGAGAGAAAAGAAACAGTTAGAATAGAAGAAACAGTTACATCTAGATAGTTCAACATTAAAACAGTGAAACCTAATTGCCAATCTAGTTGTATGCTTAAATTCATGCAGTCGAATCTCTAAGCAAAAAAGCTTAGCAAGATATTTGACATGAAAATATTTGTTGAAAAGACAGACGGAAGCTACGTACTGTAAACTCTAAAGTGGCAGGAAAGAAAGAAATCGGAAAGATGTTACACAGGTGTCATATAGGAATAAAGTGTCATTGCCGACATTTGGGTTTGAACACAGATTGCCAGAGAGCAAGCACAGTGTTATAGTGGAACACACCTATTCTATAGTTAATAGACTCTCCCACCTATAATAAGTAGGAGTAGTAATAGTAACGAGGAGTTGCTGAGTGGGTCGGTGAGTCGGTCGATGCCAGATGACCGTTAATCGGATACTAAAGTATCAGCGACTACAACTAGATTTCTCTGCGTTAAACTTATTATATGAAGTTCCTAATGTTTTGTACGTCGAACCTATTTTAGGACCGACTTAGTACAAATACAAGCCTCAACTGTGAAACCATTCTACAACAGACCGTCAACATCATTTTGAAATAATTAGATCACATGATGGGTAAAAGAAAAATATATGTATAGAAATTAGTGGTGTCTGACCGAGTATTGCTCGAAGACGTTACTATTATTGTATCGGTGATTTACAAAGTCTCACCTAGAAACTAGCATTACAAAAACAGGTGCGAAGTGCAAGAACTGTTAGAATAGAAGAAATAGTTACATCTAGATAGTTCAACAGTAAAACAATGAGACCTAATTGCCAATCAAGTTGCACACCTAGATTCATGCAGTTGAACCACTAAGGAAAAAACCTTATCAAGATGAAAATATTTTTCAAAAAGCCAGAAGGAAGCTATGTACTGTGGTCTCTAAAGTGATAGAATTTTATTGCTAATTTCTGTTTTTATTTCAAAGTGACACATGTAGACTAGAATTGCACAACATCTGATGCTGTATGTGTGTACTCAACTAGCATCTCTCCATGAAGTGTGGCAGTCTGTTGTACATTTGCTGAGATAGTGGCACAGTGTTGATGAACCTTGTTTGATATGGAAGCCATTAATAAAGTAAGAGAAATGACAGCAAAGCTTCAACAGCATTAATAGAAACCACAGTATAAACGAGAAGCCCTAATGAGTGCAGTCACGTATGACAAGCAGCAGCAGCACTCATCAGCAGACAGGTTAGGTTTAAGGCTCAAAGTTCTCCACTCAAGATTGTCCCACAGTATTAAAGTGTTAAATTGTGAATTTGGTGGCATAGTAATTGTGAGTTCAGTCCAATTGTTAGCTAATATTAGAGCCAGGCAGTTTGTATTTGGACTCAGTGGAAATGTGGTGAGTAATAACTGAATAGTACAAAATAAGATTGATTTTTTTTTTATGGATTATCAACCTTTTGCAGATTATTTAAAATCAGAAAATATTTTTACATTGTATGAATTTTTTGGTGATAATAATGATTTACTGCTGCAAGTCGTACTAATTAACCCATAGCTGAGGGGAGAAGAGTTGGATTCATACCTTTCCCATTTACCTTGGCGCATAAGTGAATATAACAAACGTAACCGGAATTGGAACTCAGCTCTCTGATTTCCAATTCCAAGCTGTTATCCATTACACCACCCACACATCCAAGCTTACAGCACCTGGTATTTCCAAGCAGTCACCCATCTAGGAACTAAGTAGGCTTGATGTTGCTTAACTTTGGTGATTGTATGGGAACCTGTGTTTCAATATATGGCCATAACCTGACTAAATAAAAAGTAGATGAGATATCCCTAGACACAGTCAGTGGAACAAGAACAATCCACCTCTGTAGATTAAATAAAGTGTTCATTTTGGAATTACCTGAAGGTTACCCAGATCAACAGTCACGTGAAGAAGGATGAAGAATGCAACAGTGGAAATGTGATAATAACAACAAAGATGAGGACAACAGTCTATATGTGAAGATCTTGCAAGTTAATTAATTGGTATTTAAATATATTTTCTAAGCTTAGCTTACATTTTCATAAGGCTGAAAATTCCTAATGGGAATCAAACACATTGAAAATATGATAGGCTAAAAGCATAGCTTGTTAGCCATCACTCCATAACAAGGCACTTGCATGTATTTACTCATTAGATTTTAAATACATGATGGTGGTGATATGCTAAAAAGTTTCAACTATCAAAATTTGACCAAAGATGATGAGCCTTAAACCTAACCTGTCTGCTGATGAGTGCTGCTGCTGCTGGTCATACTTGACTGCACTCATTAAGGCTTCTCGTTTAAACTGTGGTTTCTATTAATGCTGTTGAAGCTTTGCTGTCATTTCTCTCAAAATCTTTTTTGTTTTATTCTTAGTTGTGCTGAGAACTTTTCAGCATCCTTTCATTTAAAAACATAAAACTCAAACTTGAGGAAAATAGAAATTAGTTAAATTTTATGTTTTTGAAAATTTAAAAAAATATTTTCACTATTATTATAAATACTTTCACGTCATCTTATTATTGTTGCTTTTTAAATTAAGCATTTTCACTATTATCATTTTATTAGTAGTTTTATTCTATCTTAATTTTCTTGTTTTACACCATTATTATTGTTGGATTTTAGGTCAAGCCATATCAGAGGATTGATACGACATCATCTTTCAGCACTGTTTTCTTCCTTTCTAATGAAATTTTCCTGTTTCTTAATATTTCTTAACACGCTGACTGCCAGAGGTCAATTACAAAATCTGACTTCAAACACCAACTTTATAATAGCCAACTTATTTTGCATGTGCATAAATGAATTTCTTGCCGGTCATGAAGATCTTGTTTATGTTCTTTACAAAGTAATTAAATTGTAGATATTTGATTTGTATGTGGCCTGTACTTACTGTAATACAAATAAGCAATCGCTTTCAGTTACAGACATGAAAGAAGGTTTCTGATTTCTTGATAGTCACTCTTAAGGATATGGTAACAACCACAGAATTAATCTTGGTACTAATATCCTTATCACTAATAACCACATTAACCAGACTACTTTTTCATAAAAGAAAATTAAATTAATTTTTTTTTTTTATTTAAAAGTGAACAGTTTCTTCTTTTTTCTCCTTCTTCTTCTTCTTCTTCATTTTCTTCTTCTTCTTCTTCATTTTCTTCTTCTTTTTCTCCCTCTTCTTCATCTTGTTGCTGCTGTTCTTCTTCATCTTCTTGTTCTTGTTCTTCTTCTTCTTCATCTTTTGTTGTTCTTGTTTTTCTTGTTCTTTTTCATTTTCTTCTTCTTCTTCTTCTTCTTCTTCATTTTCTTCTTCTTCTTTTTCTCTCTCTTCTTCATCTTGTTGCTGTTGTTCTTCTTCTTCTTCTTCTTTTCTTCTTCTTCTTCTTCTTTTTCTTCTTCTTGTTTTTCTTGTTCTTTTCATTTTCTTCTTCTTCTTCTTCATCTTTTGTTGTTCTTGTTTTTCTTTTTTCATTTTTTCTTCTTCTTCATTTCTTTTTCTTCTTTTTCTTCTTCTTCATCTTGTTGCTGTTCTTCTTCATCTTCTTCTTCTTCTTTCTTCTTCATCTTTTTTCTTCTTTTTTTCTTCTTCTTTTTCTTTTTTTTCTTCTTCTTCTTCTTTTTTTCTTCCCTCTTCTTCATCTTGTTGCTGCTGTTCTTCTTCTTCTTCTTCTTCTTCTTGTTCTTCATCTTTTGTTGTTCTTTTTTTTTTTTCTTTTTCATTTTCTTCTTCTTCTTCATTTTTTCTTTTTCTTCTTCATTTTCTTCTTCTTCTTCTTCTTTCTTCATTTTTTCTTCTTCTTCTTTTCTTCTTCTTTTTTCTCCTCTTCTTCTTCTTCTTGTTCTGCTGTTCTTCTTCTTCTTCTTCTTCTTCTTCTTCTTCTTCTTTTTTTTTGTTCTTTTCTTTTTCTTTTCATTTTCTTCTTCTTTTCTTCTTCATTTTCTTCTTCTTCTTCTTTTTTTTTTCTTTCTTCTTCTTCATTTTCTTCTTCTTCTTCTTCTTCTTCTTCTTCTTCTTCTTCTTTTTCTTCTTCTTCTTCTTGTTCTTCTGTTCTTCTTTCTTCTTTTCTTCTTTTCTTCTTCTTCTTCATCTTGTTTTTTTTCATTTTTGCTTCTTGTTCTTCTTCATTTTCTTCTTCTTCTTCTTCTTCTTCATTTTCTTCTTCTTTTCTTCTTCTTCTTCTTTGTTCTTCATCTTTTCTTGTTCTTTTCTTTTTCTTCTTCTTCTTCTTCTTCTTCATCTTTTGTTGTTTTGTTGTTCTTTTTCATTTTTTCTTCATTTTCTTCTTCTTCTTCTTCTTATTCTTCTTTGTTCTTCTTCATCTTCTTCTTCTTCATTTTCTTCTTCTTCTTCTTCTTCTTCTTCTTTTTTCTTCTTCTTCATCTTGTTCTTTTGTTCTTCTTCATCTTCTTGTTCTTCTTCTTCTTCTTCATCTTCTTTTTTTTTCTTGTTCTTTTTCTTCTTCTTCTTCTTCTTCTTCATCTTTTGTTGTTTTTCTTTTCTTCTTCTTCTTCGTCATTTTCTTCTTCTTTTTCATCTTCTTATTCTTCTTTTTTTTTCTTCTTTTCTTCTTCTTCTTTTTCATCTTGTTTTTCTTCTTCTTCTTCTTCTTCTTCTTTTTCATCTTGTTTTTCTTCTTCTTCTTCTTCTTCTTCTTCTTTTTCATCTTGTTTTTCTTCTTCATCTTGTTATTGTTGTTGTTCTTCTTCTTCTTCCTCTATGTATTATGCCCCTTCAGAATCCTTGTGATCGTAGTTCTCCACAATTTCCTGTCCTTTGTAATTCTTTGTAATCTTTGTCTTTTTGCTGTTTCTCTTAATTCTTGCTCTGCAAATCATTTACACAAGCTCATTAGCTTGCCTTCAATATGTCATGCAAGTTTCAACTTTTCTAAGCCTTCTTTCCTCATTATGGGTCCTATAAATTTTGTAACAAGTGTCCTGACTTGAAAATTGAGCCAAAACCATTTTATTTACCAATTCTAATATTGGGAATATCATTTATTAAATCATTTAACTTAGTCTCCAATTTCAAATTGCATTTTGGTCTCATGTTTTTGTTAACAACATTGCATTCTGTCTTCTTGCAGATATCTGCCCTTCTTAAAGGAGGGCAGATAACACGTAACTGTTCAATACTCTTTTCTTTGTTTCTAACAAAGTTTTTCTGTTTCTTAATACTCTGCTTAGCTTTTAGAAGGCATCTTTCGCTATCCCAATGCACCTTTGGATTTCAGTGTCTCACTTTCCATCCTCTGTTAAAACACTTCCCAGATATTTAAATATTTGAACTTGTTTGATTTTGCTATCTCTAATTTTAATATGCATTTTGATCTCATGTTTTTGCTAACGTCCATGCAGTCTCTCTTCTTGCACCATAAAGGTGGGGGGGGCAGATATCACGCAACAGTTTGGTACAAAGTTTTTCTGTCTCTTAATACTCTGCTTAGCTTTTGAAATGCATCTTTCGCTATCCCAAACAAGGAAGCTTAAAATTAGAAAGAAACATAATGAGGAAAGAAGGTCTAGAGAATTTAACACTTACAGGATATAGTGAAGGTAAAAGTAGCAGGGAGAGAACAAAAACATACCTTAGTTGTACAGTTAGAAATTAGGCAAATGAATGACAAAAATGTTGTGTAATATGTTTTATCATCTAGAAGGACTTTATCAGACCTAAGTAATGTTTTTCTTGATGCAATTGTACACATGCAGGAGACGCTGATATAAAAACATGAGTTTCAGTTGCTGTTATGCAGTGATAGGAAATGCGGACAATATTAGAATGCTGAAATTTTAAATTTCAAAACTTATCTTTTTTTAATTTTTTATAAATGACTGTGCATGTAGTCAGACTAATTTAATTTCATCCATTCACATATCATATCTTATATACGTTTTATATCATTCATTTTATCAACTCTAAATTTCTAACATGATAGCTATCATTCTTTTTGAAAGATAAAAACAGAAAAGAAAGCATAATGAATGTTCAAAAACAGATTTTTTAGAATTCCAAGCCCATCTGAATGGTCTTATAGAAAAATTCTATATGCCTCAGATATCATGTCTTAATAGATAACATTTTTCAGATGGTAATCTGTTTGGTTTGAAAATCTGGGGGTAGGTAATATGGCTCATTTAATAAAAATGTCAATTGTTTTGATCATATTTTTTATGAAAATTTGGCTTTCTGCTGCCTTTAAGAGTTTCATCTTTTAAGAGCTGAATCTTTGATGAATGCACAATGCAAACATATATAAATAAATGTCATACAGAACACATTAATGACATTTTATGAATCTGGTTGAGCAGGGCTAGTGCAAGGGTCTGATGCTCAAAAAAAACGAAAATTTGTAAACTCTTTTGTTAAAATCTTCAAAAAATAAGTTTAAAAAAAAAACAAAGAAAAGAAAAGAAATATAATTATGACTAAAATGTAAGAAATTAGAAAATAATACTAATAAGATTAGAATTATTTTGTTATGTCGTTCCTGTCTCTTTTACTTATCACATAACTATCTGCAGTTAGTACAAAACTCTAATCTATGATATGGGGACTCCCTATTCTACTAAATCTCAATTTTCATAACGTAGTATTCATACTACCTTATACAAATATTATTCTAAGTTAATTATGTACAATAACTGATCATATGCAATATAGATGAACAGTTCAAACAAAAAAATATAAAATAAATACAATGTATCAAAATACAAATTGGAGACATTTCATAATAGATCATTCTATCTTAAATAAATCAACAATGTTTTGTGGCAACTTTTAACACCAACTTGAGATTTTTCTTGTTAAAAAGTGGGATAATTTTAACACATTCAACATTATAGATAATAGGGAATTTTATATAGTGTTTCTTCAAGACTTAGAACGAGCAAAACAAATTCAAAGATTTTGACAAAAAAGAAAAATCCAGAATAACATCAAAATCCACAAAAATTGAAAATAAATCCACTGTATCTAAATGCAAATTAGAGTCATGTCATAATACATCATTCCATCTTAAATAAATCAATGTTTTCTTGCAATTTTTAACATCAACTTTTTTGTTAAAAAAGTGGAATAATTTTAACACATTCAACATTATGGAATTTTATATAGTGTTTTTACAAGATTTATAATGGGCAAAACAAATTCAAAGATTTCGGAAAAAAAATGGATCCTATAATGGGATCAAAATCCACATAAATTGAAAATAAATACAATGTATCTAAATGCAAATTAGGGACATATCATAATACATCATTCATCTCAAATAAATCAATAATGTTTTGCAGCAATTTTTAACATCAACTTCCCTCTAAAGAATAAAGCCACAGCCTCACTACAGCAGGTGTTATTCCTGTGGTTTTACTCCTGTAGTTTTTGTAGCAAATAGGATTATGGGTTAGAGTTTATGTCCAGCTGGTTTTGTTGATCTTTTTGACTGGTTGCCAGCCAAGGCTATAGAACCCAAACAAATTGTACTATTTAATCAAAAGGGAATGCAACCTATTCGACCAGAATTTGAACTGTAATAACTATACTGCTTACACGTCCACTTAAGTGTTTACATGACACCAAATATTTGTCACCTACACCTATATCAGTATTTTTTTTTTAATGAATCCACCCCAAGTAAGGTGATAATGTCACTAAGACACAAGCAACTACTGGGAGTGAAAGAGAATGAGAAGGAACTAAAACCTCAATCCTAAACAGAAAACAAGAGATAAACCTCTACTCCTGTTCAAAAGAGTGGGGAGGAGTGTGAACCGGACGATAGGTGAACCTATCTATTTCTATTGGTGGATGAGATAAAAAAAATGAAATAAATAGTGAATAAAATTTCAGAGTTCAGGTGAAGACATTAGGAGTAAAGAGCTGACGTATACTTTTCAGAAGGAACCAGAAACCCAATCCTAGTCGCATGGTGTGTAGTTTGGAAGATGAAAAAAATTGTAGCTGACGGAGGATACACAAGTCAATACCCAATCAGTATTGGTTGGGTCACTGTGGAGAGGGGGTATGATGTTGAAAGAACTAAAACCCCTAATGAACATTGGCTAGAAACATCACTGATGATGTGTACTAAAGCATCCAATAGATGTATTTTATGAAAGGAAACAAGAGATAAACCTCTACTCCAGTTTAAGTGAGTGAAGAGATGTCTGTCACATACACACCTATCTCATTGATAAAATAGTGCCAAATATCTGTCACGTACATGCCTATCTCATTGATAAAATAGTGCCAAATATCTGTCACATACACACCTATCTCATTGATAACATAGTGCCAAATATCTGTCACATACACCAATTTCAGTGATCACTCAGCACTAAACGTCTGTCACCAAAAATGTCTGTCACCAAAACTCTATGCTTTATTTGGTATTATCTCGACATCATTGTTAGTATGTAATAGAACAACTTTATTACTAACACCAAAGCAAGATTGTATAAAGTTTACTGTTCTTGAAAAGAAAAAAAAAGAAAAATACAAAAGACTTGAATTTAGTGTAAGTTGGTTAATACAAGTACATGACAGTTTAACACAATAGAGGTATACATCAGATAAAGTAACTCCATCATACACATACTTCAAAAGAAATAATTTAGAGCAGTAACAAGTTTAGGAGTGTATCTCCAGGCTGAAGCTAGCTATATTGCTAAATAGTTAATTAGCTGTTACAATATAAGTACATCCAAATTCCTATCAAATGTGGAAAAATGCATATTTTGACTAGAAGAGAGTGAATATGACTGGGAGAGAAGAAAATATTAAAAAAAAAATGTAGGGGTGGGGTTGAAAAGGTGTGGTGGAAATGAATCAAAAGGAGTGGAAAAAAGAAGCAAAGTTTAGTCAATTATATACACACACAAGTTCACAAGATTGCCAGAGTTACAAGTATGGCTTCCATGATCCACAAGATGGAGCTATGCAGAATGTGTCACATGCTGCAGATGGAAAATGGTAGTCTATCAAAGGCTTCACTGTTCAGTGAACAAACCGCAAGTCAGTGAGACAGAGGAGTGTCTTGGAAGAGATATAAGGCCTCTTTGAAGACCTTCACCTTCTATGACACAGATTATTATCAGTGAGAAACAGCTGGCTATTTCCATATTGGACAAACTTCAGAACCAATGTTAAAGAGATATTAAAGTGGTCCCATAGACATATGGGACCACAGTTCTCAACATGTTAGTTATTGCTGCTGTGTTTTCCATCGCAAGTATTTTTATTTTACAGGATGAGGTGGCTACCCCCTTGCCCAACTGCTTTCGAATTCAAAGCTGTTCTTCTCTTAGACTGGTTGCCAACCAAGGCTGAATATTGCGTTAACAATTTTGCAAGTTAATACTGCATTCACAATCTTTTGAAGATAACAAACTCACCCCTGACGTCAAGTGGAACTCAGACATACAATCTAAAGATCGCAGAAGAAATGGTTGGTTCCCTGTGCTGCTCCATTAAGTACCTGACCCCTTGTGCTATCCTCTAACTTCACCAGAGCCTGATCAGGCCGAAAATGGCATACTGCTCTCTTCACTTTTCAGGCCAAAAGCGTCTCCTTGCACGTGACAAATTATTTTCCATCCTGCTGTGAAGTGTTTTGATACATTTATATAAAAAAAAAACACCAACTCATATTAGTATCCATGTCTGGCACAAGAAGTTTATGGAAAGAGGAAGTATCTTTTAGAACACAGAAATTGATAATGATCTAGATAGGTTGCATGCAACCAAATTCGACCATGTTGAAGCGTTCTGATATGTCTAAATAAAACCATATTTGTTTATTTATGTTTTCCAATTAGAGTAGATAGGTTCACTTGTCTTATAATAGAAAGCCCAATATGTATCCCGGTTCACAGAGACCAAATTAGGCACTCTGGTCCAGCAGAATTACAGCATAGACAAACCCCTCATCAAAGGACTAATAGTAGGGATGGGTGGTTCGTTAAAGCCGATTGTCCATAGTTTAAATTATAAGACTACTATAGTAACTACCAGTAGTTATGTTCATAATGTAAATACTATAAACATGTGTATATATGGCATAAATACATACTTAATATAGATATATTAATCAAAACAAGAAAAATAATTGATTTATCACAGCTACTTTCTCAAGCATGAGCTAATGTATCATACTTTATATATTTTATATATATATATACACTCATCTTTGTTTACTATTGAAAGGGCTGCCACCACCACCAAGTGGTCACTTTGAGAACTAATACAACTCGTTCCGCTAAGCCTGCAAATTTTGAAATACATCGCTGATGATTTGGAAGATTTTTTTTTTTTCATGCATAACTTTTTAAAAAATTTTACCTGCAGATTTTGTCCATTGCATCCAAAGTCCGTTAATGGGAGGGAGTCCGTAGATGAGAGGTTTGTCTGTACAAAGTATAAAAATGAAAACATCAAGTCATGTTATTATCCTTGTCTAGCACAAGAAGTTTATGGAAACAGGAAGTATCTTTTAGAACACAGAAATTGAGCATCGGCTATGTTTTGTGTGCAACTAACTGAAGCAATATTGAACTGACATATTTAAATAAAACTCTATTTATCTACTTGACCTTTCCAATAAACCCTGTAGAGTTATCTTGATATTTTTCCATTTTTTAAGAGTTTTTTTAAAATTGTATAATTTATGGACACCCTGTATCTAGACAAAGATAATAGATCACAAAAGTTCCCATCCCACTTCCAACTTTTGATGCACTGCTTCTCCTCCCATCAAAGAGAGTTGTCAGCCTATTAGCTTTTCTGCTGACCTCTCCATATTCAAAATCTTTCTTATTGTTCCAGTGCCCTAATTTCTAAGTACTAGTTCAAAAAGTCAGTCCCCAAATATTATCCTTTCCATTGAGAGCCTACATATTCTGAATTATCATTCCTTAGGATTTAGCCACCCTGTCCTGCAACAACATGCAGAGGGATAATCCCCAAATCCCAAATGAAAAGTACCCACCTGTTAACTATATCTATGTCCATCTTTTTGACTTATACAAATCAGACATATGTCTACATTTTTTACATTCTTTTCCGTTTTTTTTTTTATCATTTCACCCCATGCAAGGCACTAAAGCCACTATGATACAAGGGATTATCGAGTGTGAAAGAATAAGTAAAAAAGCAAAACATTAGGGAGCTAGAACAATAGATGAGCAATCAAGAAGACAGTAGATAACTACTGACACTGCATTTAAATTTTTGAAGGTCAAAGTTGGCTGGAAAGCATAGAGCCAGAAAAGTGTTCCACAAGTGAGAAGTGTGAGAAAAGAAACTGTTAGCTTAGAACTTATGGTTACAATGAGACAAAATGTAAACTGTAAAATGATGAGATCTTATCGTTAATCTAGTACTGCACTTAAATTCATAAAGTCTAGGTACCAAAGACGAAGGTTCATCAGAACAATCACCATGAAATTATTTATAGAAAAGACTCAGGGAAGCTATGTCATGATGGTGGGTAAATCCCTGAATCTGAGATGCCAGGTCAGGACCAATAATATTTCTGATTCGTCTTCAGATTTCATCAAGGATCTCTAAATAAATAGCAGGAGCACCAGACCAGATGTGACAGCAATATTCAATAAACGGATGAATAGTAGACATATAAATACGTAAGATAGATTCTGGAGAGAAAAATTGTCTAGCACAACACAGAGAACCAACTTTTTTAGCTTTTGTTCAAACAGGGCATATGTGTACCTTTTAGACTTCCATACAAATATGACCTATGACCACCCTTTTGACTATTATGCTAACCAAAACTATATCTATCTTTTTAGCTCTCTTGGAAATGTGTATTTCTTAAAAAGAAACTTATTACTTTGCTATGAGGTCTTTCATAGCCAAGTGGTCTAAAGCACATCTGGCTTGAAGGTGGTTTTCCCACTATAAGAGGAATGCAAGTTCAGTCCCTGAAAAAAGGCATATTTTGCTTATTGAGACTTTCAGCTGCCCAGGCCGGTAGACATCTAATGTACTCTTAAAAATAAACAGAAGTGTCTACTTAATCACATGTATACACTAAATATATATGAATAAGAAATAATATTAGAATATAAAAAAAAAAAATTAACTCCTTGGAAATAACAAACTGAGTTATGATATAACGATATATAATTTTGTATAATTTTATATATCAACAAACAGTATTTAGAAAAATATGACAAACTGGAAAGGTTTTTTTGTGATGTGTTTCATCTGTTAGGATTTCATTGAACCAGGCTTTGATGACGTTGCCACATCTATGCATGTGCATGAAACAAGAGATTTTTTGAAAGAATTTTTTTTTTTCTCAATCTAACCAAAATCATCCGTATTCTTTTTCTTTTTCTTTATCTCTCCACCACCTTTGTTACTGATTATCCCGCACTGTGACAATATAAAATCAATGAAGAATAGTACATATTGTAAGAGCCTAGATGCAAATTTATTGTTGGCTGAACTAGCAATCAAGGCACTTTCCAGATATTTTCGTCTCAGCAGATTATTTTCTCTTTTAATCAAAGTAGCATTCCTTATGTCAAAATTGCAGTCCATTGAACAACCAATGCATTTTATGTGTTGTCATTTAAAATGTCCCTTTTATGTTCATATAGTCTCTTGTTTAAACCTCTTGAGGTTTCTCCAATCTATTCATTCTGGCTATTCCTGCATTTGATAGAGTAAATTCCTCCTTCAAAGTTTGGCTGGTTGCTTTGTTTTTTTTATTGATTAAGTCTTTAATTGTTTTAGATGAAGTTGTGACAAAATTTATGTTGAGTTTAGATAAATTCTTTTCAATTGTAGTTGTGATAGAGTTAGTGGGTAGAATAATATACTTTTTATTCATTAGGTTTTTCAGGAAGTACAGCTTTTCTATTTAGGAATATTTCATGTGCCTTTTGTTTTGCATTGAATATGAAATAGGGTATTGAAGGGTCTTGAATGTATGTTCAATACATTTCTCCTCTTTTTGTAAATATTGAGGGCTGCATATTCAAAGTGCTCTTAAATAGAATCCAATGATCATTCTGGATTTTACTTATTGTGCTAATGTCAAAAGTACTCAGAATGAAATGAATATGCATTAATATGGTAATTTTCTTTCTTCCTTTAATAAAGATATGAAGAAATTTGTCTGTAATTATAAGAGGATCCTATTAAAAATAAGTAGACAAAACTTGTCTAAATTATTTAATGATTAATATATATATATATATATAACGATATATAATTTTGTATAATTTTATATATCAACAAACAGTATTTAGAAAAATATGACAAACTGGAAAGGATTTTGTGATGCGTTTCATCCATTAGGATTTCATCACACTGGGTCTTGATGAAGTTTCCACATCTACACATATGCATGAAATGAGAGACACAAGTAGTTTCAATTTTTTTTGAAAGACTATTTTTTAAAATAATTTTTTTAAGCTACCTGTATCTCTCATTTCGTGCGCATATGTAGATGTGGCAATGCCATCAAAGCCCAGTTTGATAAAATCCTAATGGATGAAACGCGTCACAAAAAAACCTTTCCAGTTTGTAATATGAAAAATTGGGTTATAAGAATGAAGAGATTACTTGCTGTGTTACTCATTTGGTTACGACACCCGGACAGTCGAGTGGAGTGACCATAAAGCTACTAACTGTATCATTAGGAAAATCGAGATGCGAGAGCTTCAAAGTAACCACCCACTGTCCAAAAGTCAGTCTGTTAAGTGCCACATGTGATACATGCTTGGCTGATCATGTATATTTCAATACATCACTGACAAGGCAGAAGATTTTTCCCACAGTAGGTTGCCATTTCTTTCTACTGTAGACTGGTTGCAAACCAAGGCTAAAGAACCCAGTCTGTCCTGCTATTCAACCCATAGCTGGGAGAAGAAGAGATGCATTCATACCTTTTCAAAGGGTATTTGTGTGTAAGTGAATATGACAAACTCAACTGGGATTCGAACTTGGTTCACTTGGGCGAAAGGTAAGGTATTCCTGTGATTGGCTTATATAATCAGACCACATTCTAGATAAGGGCCAGTCACAAGCTGTCCATCGAGATGTAGAGAGGGGCAGTCAGAGTTGCAGTCAGTTAGTGATGGAGTGTCATGCTTTGATGTGGTAATGGAAGACAGGGTTATACATGGCCAATGGGAAGATTTGATCTATGAATCTGTTATGAGAGAAGACAGAAGTAGAAGTGAAGATATTCCAATTATCACTAAACCTAAACCCCATCACGTTTATAGGTGAATCTATGAATAAAGAACCCAGTATTCTGAAAACAGGATTAAAGTTTTGTTTTTCTCACCATGGCAATATTTCACCTTCCATTCCTTTGATGAATGTACACTGTATCTTTCTCAGATTTGTTCCCCTCAACTCAAATGGAAGTTGAACCACAACATGGGGCAAGAACTGACCAATCAGTGAAAAACTATCTGTGGGACACTGGCATATATTTCCAGTAGATCACTCTCATGACCACGATCATAAATCCTGTAACCTATTAAGGTGATAAGGGTATATCATGACCACAAACATAAGTCCTGTAACCCATTAAAGCCATGGAGGTAAATCATGTCCACAAACATAAGTCCTGTAACCCATTAAGGCCATGGAGGTTTATCATGTCCACAAACATAAGTCCAGCAACCTATTAAGGCCATGGAGGTACATCATGACCATAAACATAAGTCCTACAACCCATTAAGGCCATGCAGGTACATCATGTCCACAAACATAAGTCCTGTAACTCATTAAGGCCATGGAGGTTTATCATGTCCACAAACATAAGTCCAGCAACCTATTAAGGCCATGGAGGTACATCATGACCATAAACATAAGTCCTACAACCCATTAAGGCCATGGAGGTACATCATGACCACAAACATAAGCCATGTAACCCATTAAGGCCATGGAGGAACATCATGATTACAACCATAAATAATTCCTGTAACCCATGAAGGCCACGGAGGTACATCACGATCACAATCATAAGTCCTTTAACCCATTATGGTCATCGGAGTACCACATGTACTACATCTGTAGCAGATGTAGTGTGGCTTGGAGAAAATAACCGGACAGAGCACAACCCTGACCAGGTTGGTTTGAATTTAAAGTTTTCTTTCACCTAGACAGGTTGCCAACTAAGGCTGCCTTACTATTTACTCACAGCTGTAGAGAGAAGACATGGATTTGTACATTTTCGCAAGGGTAATTGCATGTAAGTGAACATAATGAAATCAATTGGAATTTAATCTTGGGTCTCCAATTTCGCATTCTGAACTGTTATCTATTATACTACCAATATGCCCTTAAAATAACTAAGAGAAAGTAAAAAGATGTTAAAGATGTCTTTAATGTGCATGAATCTAATGTCTTTGAGAATGGTCTAGAAAAGTAGTTTCATGAATGATTGTCCAATTGATTGATTTGTTCTTTGCAACTTATAAACCCTTGTGTGAGTTATTTAAAGCTGAAACCTATTTTGGATTGTAAGAAAAATGGGAAATGAATATTACATTAACATTTCTTTTCATTTTTTGAGAATAACAATTTCTCCAGATATAAACCTACTATTTAGGGGGAACAATATTACATAGCAGCTCTGTTTTCTCTTACCTATCAGATAAAAATGAGAAAGTTGTAAAAGTTTGTCATAAATAAATGCATATGTTAGCATAGAAGAACAAACAAAAAAAAAAACAATACCTTTGGGGAGGTGAAAGGAAAAGAAGAAAAGACTTGTAAATATAAAATTCTTTTGTATTGCTGATAGAGTGTCTGAACTAGCAGAAAAGGGTAGCACCAATTGGGCTGGTATAACTAAGGTGGATCTTGACAGACGAAGCATCTGACAGCCAGATGCAACCAGGTTTGCCAGATCTCACCTATCTCAATCTCCTTTGAGATGCATTGGAGGCACTTCTGACCAAGTGTGTGGGCTTCTCCATTGTGCAGTTATCAAATTCATGCAAATGACCTCATCAAACTCTTCTTGATTCACAGCTATCTCAACCACTGCTAACCAGTGGGGGGAAAGGGGATAGGAAGAAAGGATGATGATACAGAAATGCAAGCAGGTGCTGACAACAACAACTGATGCATGCAGAATGTCTCCACATGAGGTGAGGAAGGCGGCTTTTAAGGAAGGGTAGAGTTGGTAAGGCCTGGTGTTGATGCATTTGTCGGGTCAGTTGACCAAGTTCATGGATGATGACGTCAAACTAGGCCTGAAGTGAATTAGTGAAGTTTGCTGTCCGCTGTGAAATCTGACATTTGTAAGCAACTTTCTTAAAAGCAAATCTCGTAGGTGCCTGAGCTAATCATTTTTCTTTGGTGACAATATTCATGATTAACACCTTTTGTGTTGTGTTTTAGATTTTCATGGGGATTTGTTTTGTGGGCAGTATATGATACTCAGTGCCCCTGTGCAGAGGATGACTTATTTTATTTTGGATCTTGCTTTCTTAGCATTCAGCTGACATGTAGAGTGAATCAGAAAGCAATCTAATTTGAAGTGGTGTATAACAAGTTAAAAATTTAAGGCAGTGTAGTATTGTATGCAAATTAGATAGACAAGTATAAATAGAGAACAACTGGCGAACATAGGATGGCTATGCCTAGCAAACTCGATTGCTATTCAGGACACAGAGAACTGTACTATGACTACTACACACTGAGATGACAAAACATAACAGATCCTTGTCTTTCCATATCTGTGTTGTGGTGTCCTCCCTCTAAAGAGTCTATGTTGGACTCTTCTGCCTACTATAAGATTAGTAGGAGAGAAGGCCTTGGGGAAACAGTTGATTATATTGAACATTGGGTGAACCGACAAAGATGTTGTGACCAAGTAAATGGTTAAAGAAATAACAAAATAAGTGTTACAGATATATCATATATTAAACAGTAAGTACAACAGAAGAGTATTACATGACTAGTGAATGTGTGTTGGTTCACCCAAAGTTCAATCTAATCGACTGTTCCCACAAGGCCTTCTATCATACTATTCTTATAGTTGGTAGAAGAGTCCAACATAGACTCTTTAGAGGGAGGACACCACAACAATTTGCATACTTATTCAATCCATTTTTTTCATCTGAATGCAACTCAGAAGTTAATTATAGATTCCTAAAAAAGTTTTTGGGCTTCTAGCTATAAGCCATTAATGTTCCTATCCTGGGTAAGACAATAAACTACATCCGCATCCTGGGTAAGATGATAAACTACATCCAGCAGCAAGGCCTCTGATCAGGAGCCTTTGAGGAGCATGGAAGCACCTCTTAATTGCTGGTGTTCCCAGGTCCACCTTGACCAGGGGTGGTAGCGCCTGTTAGGGTCCCAGCTATGGGCAAATAGTTAACCCCAAAACTGGGGTAAAAAACACTATAAAAGTGTAAAAATAGGTTTTAATACCAGAAATACTTTGTAAAAAATTATTACCAGCAATTAATTTTTAAAGAAAAACTATTACCAGCAATACATAATCCATTGAGGTTGATATGCCGTAAAACAAAACAAACCAAACCAAACCATTAATGTTCACTGTCACATTTTGGGAACAGCGGATATTAATGGATTAAAACTGTAACTAGGTCATGAGTTTAGCATTTATTCCTGATTTTGAAAATGCATGCTGGTTCCCGATTTTAGATGAAGTATTTCTTTCTCAACGTCGTCATATTTGTGATGTGTAGTCACTGAGCAAAGAGATAAACAAAAAGAAAATGAAACAGATTAAGACAAATTTAGCGTGGAGAATAAAAACCTGACTTGTGGATAGGGGGAAAGTGTATAAGTAAAAACAGCTGTTAAATGGGCCTTTGACATGTGTGGATCCTATGTCCTTGAGAATGAACTTGACCTGTATTAAATGCTCTTGAAAAATGTCTTTGTGAAAATATAAATAAATAAAATTACCATCTAATCTATCAAATACCAAACTAGACTTGTAAAGGAAATAAGATCAGTTTTATTGTGTATCCAATATGCTTTTTAAATTATCCTTTATACATTAAATAAATATTCTTAAACTATATGATTATCAAATGCTCCCCCAGGAAAAAAAAATATATTGAGGACATTGACTTTTTATTTAACAAGAGGTAGATAAATGCTTAATGTTAGTGGCACTGGAAATTTTTGGCCAAAACTAAGGATGTTCACTTTTTGCTAAGAAAGTAAAATCCAGTATGACTTATAACTTTCAGGAAAAAAAAATCCTTTTTTAATTATAGGTGTCTCAAAAAAAAAATCTTATTTATTCTTCTGAAAAAAAAAACTTGTAGTAATTATAGACTTCTCAAAAAAAAAATCCTGTATTAATTATAGGTTTCTCAAAAAAAAATCTATCAATTAAAGTCTTCTGAAAAAAAACCTGTATTAATTAAAGGCTTCTTAGAAAAAAAACTATATTAATTATAGGCTCCTCAAAAAAATCCTGTATTAATTATAGACTTCTCAAAAAATACCTGTATTAATTATAGTTTTCTCACCAAAAAAACATTCTGTATTAATTGTAGGCTTCTCAAAAAAAAACCAGTATTAATTAAAAGCTTCTAAAAAAAACTGTATAAAATATAGGATTTTCAAAAAAAGACCTTTATTAATTATAGCCTTCTGAAAAAAAAACTGTAGTAATTATAGGCTTCTCAAAAACAAATCCTGTATTAATTAATGGTTTCTAAAAAAAATCTGTATTAATTATAGGCTTCTGAAAAAAAATCCCGTATTAATTTTAGGCTTCTCAAAAAAATCCTGTATTAATTAAAGGCTTCTCAGAAAAAAAAAACTTGTATGAATTATAGTTTTCTAAAATAAAACCTGTATAAATTATAGGTTTCTCTAATAAACCTGTATTAATTATAGTTTTCTCAAAAAAAAATCCTGTATTAATTATAGACTTCTCAAAAAATACCTGTATTAATTATAGTTTTCTCAACAAAAAAAAAATCCTGTATTAATTAAAGGCTTCCCAGAAAAAAAACTATATTAATTATAGGCTTCTCAAAAAAATCCTGTATTAATTATAGACTTCTCAAAAAATACCTGTATTAACTATAGTTTTCTCAACAACAAAAAAATTCTATATTAATTGTAGGCTTCTCAAAAAACCTGTATTAATTAAAAGCTTCTCAAAAAAAAAACTTGTATTAATTATAGGCTTCTCAAAAAAAACCTCTATTAATTATAGCCTTCTGAAAAAAAAAACTGTAGTAATTATAGGCTTCTCAAAAACAAATCCTATATTAATTAAAGGTTTCTAAAAAAAAAACTGTATTAATTATAGGCTTCTGAAAAAAACTCCTGTATTAATTAAAGGCTTCTCAGAAAAAAAAAACTTGTATGAATTAGTTTTCTAAAATAAAACCTGTATTAATTATAGTTTTCTCAAAAAAAGAAAACAATCCTGTATTAATTTTAGGCTTCTCAAAAAGAAAAACTTATATTAATTTTAGGTTTATCCTACTGCCTTGTCTTAACAGAAAAAAATGTGAAAGTTGTAAAATTTTAAAATAAATATCTTCAATATTAAGATATTTAAGTAACTATTTACATTTGAAGTAATGTCCCTATCTTTGTTGTTCTTATTCCAGCACTTCAGCCATTGTGTCTTCCAGAGTTCTTCAGATGTCTATCAGTCCAGATAACCTTCAGAGAATGAAAAACTGAACCCTTTATAGAGGATAGATTGTTCTCGTTTCACTCTTCATATCTCTTGTTCATTTTAGTATCGCTCAGTTATAGCTAATTTCCACTGAAGCTTTTGGGTTGGAAACAAAGTTCCCGCACAACTTTACATATATATATTTTTATAAAAATTTATGTGATAACTTTGTTTCAACCCAATAATTCTTTACTACCCAGCCCAGGGATTGAACTCACAGTGACTAAATTCACAGACCAATGCTTTAATCCACTAGTCTATTGTAGAATAATCATGAACTTTGAACTTGGAGCCATAAACATCAGTTTAATAATCAGCTTTATGAAGGAGATAACTGTAGTTGTTGGTGTACATAGGTATGTTAGCCTCATGTATCAATAGACCTTGAGCCTAATGAAAGAAAAAAAGCATTTATTTTACACAACAAATATTTATTTTTCAATAAATCTTCTTCGATGTCAAATCAATCAATCATTCAATCCAAAGCCTCTTAAACCCTGTTGGGAACTTATGGCCATGTCATTTTGAAACACATAGTCCTACGTAGCTTGATTCCATATTAACATGGGCTTAACAAACACTGGTTCCAATATGATCACTGAAGTTAAGCAATGTCAGGCCTGGTCAATACCTAGATAGGTGAACACTTGGAAATACCAGGTAATGTAAGCATGGATGTGCTGTTGTTATGGCTACAACATATTAAAACACTGGTGCCCATATGATCACCAAAGTTAAGCAATGTCAAGCCTGGTCAGGGCCTAAATGGGTGACCACCTGGGAATACCAGGCACTGTAAGCTTGGATGTGTGGCTGATATATTGGAGAGCTGAGTTCCAATTCCCATGGTTTGTTATATTCACTTATGCACAAATACCATTGGGAAAGGTATGAATCCACCACTTCTCCCTCCAGCTATGGGTTAATTAGTAAGATTTGTATCACTGAACTGTTATTATCTCAAAATAAAAATTTTTACAATGTAAAAATATTTTCTGACTTTAAATAACCTGCAAAGGGTAGAGAAGGTGTACAAAAAGAAAAAAAAGCAATAAAAACAAATCTCTGTTGGTTGGGAGTCAAGAATACACTGACAGCATGCAAATACCAGAGGGGACAAACACCTACAAAAAGGCCAAATTTTAGCGTAAAATACGTCTACCATTTTTGACTCTCCTGCAACTTGAACCTGCATCTACCTTTTTTGACATTCATTGTGGGTGACAAATTATTTTCCACCCTTCAACCTCTCTCTCACCAGTGGGATGTGGCAACCTTCTTGCTTCTCTAACACTACTTCCATGGAAAGGGTTCAGACGAACTAGACATTGTTCCGCCAGGAATAACCTTCACTGCTAAGACCCACCATGACATGCACATTGTAGCAAACTACCCTCATTTTCTCCATATTTCATTGGTGAGAAGTAAGTTCCACTGGAACAGCTTATTCCTGCAAACCACAGCTCTGTGGAACAGTCTCCTAAGAAGATGTTTCCCCAATCGCTACAATCTTATCCTGTTCAAGTTAACCGTTATCTTCCCCCACTATCCATATAAACCAACCTTTATTGTAACCCTCTACCTTGAGTGGCTCCTGGGCCTTGTACAGAGTGAACCTTACTGTAAGAAAAAAAAAAAATGCAATCCAGACCCATGTCTAACTTTTCAACTTATGTGCACCTCAGATCTGTGTCTGCCTCTTCAATCTTTGTGCACCCCAAACCTGAATTTAACATAAAGTAACTTAGAAAAGGTTAATATGCCATAAGACAAACAAAACCAAAGCTTCTCCATTAATCTTATAAACCAAACTTTATAGATATCAAAATTCAGCTTATATGTGTATCAGGTTACGGATTTACTAATATACTAAAAACGTTTACTAATATACTAAAAACGTTTACTAATATACTAAAAACGTTTACTAATATACCTTTCTGAAGTGCAGAAGATTTTCTAGCAAATTTGAAAGACAAAATTGAAGGTCAGATGTCACATTATATGCCAGGACAATTTTTTGACAATTTTATTTACTTCTGTCAACATAGCAATGGCTGTGTACATTAGTCCCATAAATGGCTAATTTGAGTTTGTCTATTTAGCTGGAATAAATTGCAATATTAATTTATTTCTCATGTGACACCACTCATGATATATAATCAACAAAGGTCCTCATCTTTACCCTTTCTCAACTGGCCAAAAATCTTGGGTTTATTGGATTTGAAAATATGTATTAATAAAAGGTTAAGAAAATTAAACAAAAATTGAGCTAATTTTTTTTTTTTCGAAATGCCCTGTCACTGGTGCCTAGAATACACCAACTACATCCCCTGTAGATAGAAAAGACATCCCTTAAAGAGTCTGTCTACCAGGATGCTTGCAGACTTGAGTATAAACATAGCCAATGTTTACACTGGAGTCTAGCAAAAATATGACCAACATCAGCCCCCAGACTCAAGCGTAAACACGATTTGCAAACATGCACCTTCATACCCAAGTGTCAAAAGAACACTTTTCCCATGACACTGCTTTTTTAACCTTTACCATGCTAATTTCTTTCTGGAATTGTTGCCCCTGACACTGCATTTTTTAGGGTTCAAAAACATGAACACCTATTGTTTTTAAAATTGTTATGACTTTCTTTTAAGACATTTTTTTATGTTTATACGCTCTTTTTATAGATACAAATATTTAAGTAAATGCTCTGTTTATAATAAACAGTATTAACAACATTCACTAGCCTGAATGTCCGAGAAAGTATCATAGAAAATATGTGTCCTCTGACAGGAATCAAACCTGTATCCTATACGGAACCGTCATATAGCTTGACGTGCTTTTACTGATTTTGCCACAGAGGAGCATTTCGGTTAGCAAGATCGATTTTACTGTTTTTAAAGTACAATTTTCCATGATTTTTTTCATATCTGCTTGTTGCGTATGCAAATGTAAAAAACAAATGATGTCACACATGATGATATGGACAAAGTCCGACAACTATTTTAAGATAAAAAATGTCTTAAAATAATTGTCAGACTCTGTCCATTTCATAATGTATGACTTTCTTTGTATTGTGCATATAGATTTTAATTTTTGTACACTAATAAAAGAATGAATGTGTAATATCTTGATGTAATGCATTATGTTTTGCATGCATGTTTTAACATGGAAAACAAAAAGAACTGAAATAAAAAAACACAAAATAAAAAACAAATGCATTAAAAAATATAAATAATTTAACATACTTAAACTTTTATTACTCCTTGTGGAGTTCCTCATGTTTACATTTGAGAAGACACGAGCATTTGTTTCTTTTACCTGACTCATATTTGTCTCATTGATGAATAAAGTTATTATTTCATCATTTATAAATAGACAAAATAATTCACCTTCAGAAAGGCTATCAGGTATATAGTGGTTGCCAGTAGCTTCCATAAAATTAGTCAGGCAAGGATGATTGTAGCCACTAGTGGTCATCATCACTTTTCTCCACGTCGCTAGCATTATTATCATCTTTGAGTACTTCACTGTCAATATCCACTCGAGTAAAGCCTTCAAAATCATCATCAGAGTCCTAATCAAAGAAAAACTCTTGAATAAAGGCTTTGTTGGATATTGATGTGACCATTTTTGTCTACAAAAAATTGCAAAAAAATTAACGTGGGTTTAATTGATATTACACCTTGTGTAGAGTCTAGAAGAATTCAAAATGACATTGGAAAAAGGAAGTTTAATCTTGTTCCAAAGCAGTAGTAGGTGATTTCCAGCTTAAAATACCGGAAATAACCGTGTTTATTTACAGCAACCATCTCAAGGCAACAGAATGCACCTAAAGTAGCAAAGGGAGAGAATTCGAGGGAGACAATTTTCATCTCCAGTGCGGTAAAGGTTAACTACTTTTACTCTTCTCAGTAATAGTTTAGATGTTGCTGAAGAAGTCGGATGCCATGCCATGAGGTTGACTGTCTATAATCTCATTTTCATTTTTATTTATTTATTTTGTATGATTATAAGATCTGACTGTGCCAATTGAATATCAAAGACCATCTATGAGAGTTGTGTCCCTTTTTATCCCAAAACCAGGCCCAAAACATATGCTATCTGAATCAAAATTACCATAAATTCTTCTTACTCAAGTGTAAAGTCTTACACCAGCTTCAATTATTTTAAGAAAAATTTTGTTGTTTTTATCCATGCATCATACTGGCTTATCAGTAAGCATCTGGCCTGCTGGGCGGAAATGCACAAATGTGAATTTTTATTGAATTAAGTAGAAATAAAAAAAAAAAAAACTCAACCACAAATAGAGAAAATAACCCCCTGAAATTTCTCATGTTTGTTTAGGAAAAGCTGTCAGCCAAATAAATTTTTATTAATAAAAATTTTGTTGCAGTCTTTAACCTCCATACCCACAAAAAATATGGTGGAGTGTCAAAAGAACAGTTTTTTTTTTCCCTTGACACTTTTATTATTTAAACTACCTTCACTCTTCGGCAATGTTTATTGTTTTAAAAAGTAATGATCAGAATTGTAATAAAACCTAAATGTATGATGAAAGTGAATCTATACACTTTTTGTTCTTGACGATTTGCAACAAAAATAATAAACACTATATTTATTTCTAAGAATGTTTATTTACAAGAATAATTTTATATTTACAACATTCTAAAAACTAATACAATTGTATTAAAACTAATGCAATTTGATATTTATGATTTACTAATTTATAAAGGAATAAATATTAATACAATTTTTTTATTCGTAAACTAGCAGCATGGCCTGGTGTTGCCGGTGCTTGATTCAAAAATCGTACAACTCATTACAGCAATAGCTATCACTTGACTTATAATATTTTTGCCCTTCTTTGCCGTGCTGATGTTGTTACATGCCTTACTTCTTGCCTATCTCACACTGCAATTTTTTTCTAAGCTCTATACTAATCATTAAATCTGTTACGAAAAAAGAACTAAACAAAATGAACACAAACCGATCAGCTTTAAAAAAAAGGACTTGTAACTGGAAAAACCGAATGAAAAAAGAATGTTAACAACAAATACTTTTTCACACCCAACCCAGTTCTACGGAATCAGAATCAACGTTGAGTTTAAGCAAGCGAATGAGCCAATTGGAGTAAAGTGCCATGCAGATTTAAATTTTTCCCACTTGTGATGAATGCAGCTATCAATTTTTTTTTTTTTTTGCATGCTAGCATGCTAGATAACATTTGTGTCAGTCAGCTGTTGACTCTCACACTGGCCAATAGAATCTTCCTGCCTATTCATGGCAGCCAGTTATAGGCTCTCACTCTGGCCAGTACAAAATGGCCACAAACTACATGAAAACTGCCATAGAAACATGAAAAAATTGATTATTTCCATTATCAATGGGAGTTGGGAAATGCAAAATCAGTCTTTTGCCTTCCTGCTAACTTGGAACATGTGCATGTAAATTTTGGTGCAAATCCATCAAAAATTGCGGCAGTTCATTCGTTACACACACACACATCTTGCCTTTTATAGATAGAGATTTATAAACATTTACTAAATTATTATAATACATAAACCAACTACAAGGAAATCCTTATTATTAACCCTTTTCTAAAGTTTGAATCAATTGGCAATTAGCCGATGTTTTACCAACAATTCCAATAAACAATATAATAAATAAATAGTCTAAATAAACAATCAAATAAATAGTGTTTAATATTTTTGTTGTCAATTCTTAAGAACAAAGAAAATGTATAAATTTACTTTCATCGTATGTTTAGGTTTTATTGCAATTCTAATCATTGTTTTTTAAAACCATAAGCATTGCCAATGATCAAAGGTGGTTAATAGTGGTTTCAAGGGAAAATCTGTTCTTTTGACACACTGTTCTTTTGCAGCCATAAAGGCTAAAAATTACCAAGTTTGATATGCTTAAAAACAAATATTTGAGATATGAGATTCTTTTTATATTGCTCTTTTTAAGTTTTAGAAACTAATTATTAATATAGCCAATTAATAACTAATTATTATATAGCCAATTAATTTTAATGCAAATCAACTCATAATTAAGAGTGAGGAATAGTGTAATGAATACTGCTTCATTTTCTTTCGTTCACTTTGTGCTAATACCATTGGAGGAGGCATGAATCCATCTGCTCACTTTTAAATGTGTTAATTTTTTTGTAATTTATGTGTTTTTGTTAGAATGTGAAAGTCAGGACCAGGATGGTCAGCGATTGGTCAGAATACCTTGGGCAATGGGGGGGGGGGGATTCGGACAGTGATTGATTGCCTTTGTCTGGGTTTTGGATATAAATCCATAACTGTGCAAATTCAACAGATTGCCACAGGAATTTTTGAAGTGTTGATACACTTCCCACACCCCAGTTTGAGAGACAGACTAAGACTACATGCAGAGTGACTCTTAGCCAAGGAGCCAAATGTTCCTTTAGAGTCATTCCCCTGCCACGACTTAGAATCCAAGCTGCTACATCTGTCACTCTCCTCTAACAAAACAGAGTGAGAAAAATAAATCATCTTTTCATTAATGCCATCGATGTAGTAGTGTTGGAATCCAGTGATGACAACAATATGCCTTTTGATAACTCTGTTCAAAAAGTATCCATATTGGTGCTATTGTTGTGTCCACTAAAATATCAAATACAATATTTATAAACCAATCAAACTCAAGAAAATACATCTTAAAATGCACCAATAAAATCATAGAATACAAACCAGAAAGTTTGTTGTATTAATCATCATGATTTAGGTTAGATACCGCCAAAATATCATGCAGACGTAGTAGAAGACATACCACGTGGCTTTTTAGAGCCAATTAGGAAGAAATAAATAATTTAATTCTGGAGCCGATTTTGTTGCAAAAACGTGTATAAAACACACAAAATCCGGGCCTCAAACACGATATACAGAGCTGTCAACAAACCCCACAAAACTCTCGCTTATGATCTTCATGACCTCATGCTAAAAGTGACAGCATTGACAAACTTCAGACGACAGCAACACCGCCAACACTAAGAAACAATTACTAACTATCTCTTGTATCCTCTTTACTATGAACCACGCATGTTGACTTTTTCATACAAACACACATATAACAACATTTCATGGTTACTCACATACATACAAAAATACAATTTATATTTTACTAGCAGTAGAGCCCGGCGTTGCCCGGGGATGTAACAGTAAGAGATAGATCAAGTATCAACCATCATAAAGACTGAAAAATAAAATTGACAAAGATTATTGTTTAAGGTTGAAGGACATGCATGTCTTGATTAGTTTTTTTTTTTGTTTTGTTTTTTTACGAATTGGTCAAACCCAAACTCAAACAAAAACATTGTTTTCAATCATTATGAGTCTACCGATTGAATAGAATTTTATTATAAACAATTGTCTTGTAAATGGAATTTTTAAAGCATTCTGAATGTAAAAATAAAGAAAAAAGTGTGCAAGACAATAAGAAACACTACCTGCCAAAAAAAAAGTGAAGTTTTGTTGAAATCGGTTGAAAAATGTAGGAAATCCGATCCCATATATAAACGAACACACACACACACACAAACAATCTGGGTTTTATAAGTATAACTCGATGAGTTGTCCCCCTTTCATTCTCGCGATTATTCTCTTAATCGTGTTTTCAAATTGATTTCGTGAAAAACAATTGTGTTTTTCCAATTTTTGGCACTGTCAGAACCACCACAGGATAATTTTACGTAGTCCTGTGAAGTTTTGTTGAAATCGGTTGAAAAATGTAAGAAATCCGATCCAATATATAAACGTACAGACACACACACACACACACACAACCTGGGTTTTATAATAAGTATGATTTCAGAACTTTATCAACCCAAACAAAAGGACATCACTTTCCAGTCTATCACCAACTGCTTGTATTCTTGTCGTTATATTAACTTAATTTTTATTTGTTGCAATGGTGTTGTCTTTTCTACTGAATTTTATTCTTTCAATGAAAATCATGTGATTATTTTAAACCGCCGAATTACAAGCAACCCTGCAACAATATTTTGTTATTCTATCAAATCCCAACACTCCGAATTTTAACATTCAACGAAAAACCAAGTAAAAGGATTCCTACACTATAAAAAGAAAACTATGTCAATTCAGCATTTAGTCTTTGAAGCAGTCGCCTTCTGAAGCAACACACTTTATCCAGCGTTGTTTCCATTGACGGAAGCATTCCAGGAACTTCTTTTTGAGGATAGCAAGAAGCTGCCTCTAAACTTTCTCTTGGATTTCTTCAATGTCTTGAAATTTTGTTCCTTTCAAGTGGATTTGATTTTTGTAAAGAGGAAAAAGTCACAAATGTTCTGGGGAATATGGTGGTTGTTAGACTTGAGGAACGTTGTACTTGGCCAAAAACTACTGCGCAAACATGGACACTGATGGAGCCTCTGTGGTGTGGTGAGACAACCACACTCTACACACTTCCCTTCCAGGTAGTGCTATAAACAAGGAAAGTGAATGAGAATGTTATAACTTAGTGTGCATGTGATACACAGTCTAAGGTCAATTTGTGCCAAGTGGCTTCACTCTACATATTTTAGCTCTGTTATCAAAGCAATATTTCCGATACTTTTTAATCAGACCTTGTAGATTTGTGTTCTTTATATTGTTAGGCTATTGAATAAAAAACTGGAAAAAATCTGTCACACATTTTGTCCTCTAAGAGTACTTCATCAGACTCGGTATATATGTCATATATCTGATGCTTTTTCATGCTGACAGTAATGGAGAATATGATATATACAGAATAAGGAATGTTGACAGTAATGGAGAATATGATATATATATAATACAGATATCAAACAATGTTAGGCAATTGAATGATAAAGTGGGAAAATTCTATGTAACAAGTATTGTCCACTAAATGAAGTCCTTTTAGAGAACAAAACATGATATGCATAGTTTTGCCACATTGTTATTCAATTGTCTAAGATTGTTCTGATGCATAGAAATTTATTTATAAATGTAAAAGACAATTGGAAAACTGTGATATTAGCTGACATGTTATGTCCAATGTGGACTTTTTCAAGGCAAAAACAAAATGAATTTATTTAAAACAAAGTAACTAATAATAACAAAACAAAATGTCCTTAGGAAGTGGAAGAATTTAGAAAATGCTATTATATTAATATTCTCAACTGAAAATTAGAATTCTTTGAGTTGCTAAGGACATTTTGTTTAGTTATTATTAATTACTTTGTTTTAATAAGTTAATTTCGTTTTTGCCTTGAAAACGTCCACATTGTATGAAATGTGTCAGCTAATATTACAGTTTTCCTATTGTCTTTTACATTTATAAATATTGTCTTTTTCTACAGGTTAAAAGAAATTTTTCATAGAAATTTATATATCATATTTTCCCATAAGTATATAAATATATTTTCTGTTTATATGTTATTTTTATTAATACAAATTATATAAGTAAATGTTCTGTCTTTAATTAAACATTATTAATTATATTATATAGACAGAAAATATATTAAAATATTTGCCAGATTTAATCCGTTACATATAATTAATTATATGTTGTCATTGTTTACATTAGGTTGTGTTTCATAGGAGACAGGAATTATTGAGAAAGGCCATCAAATATGTGTGTTTATAAACAGTAATTTGAACTTTGCTAAACTGGAAGTCCTCTGTGGTTGAATAGTTAACAGCACATCAGGTCAAATGACAGTTTCTGTATGGGATACAGGTTTGATTCCTGTTGGATGATGCTACTCTCACTAATACAGGGTATTAATACATTATACAAGGCAAAAAATGATTTAGTAACGATACTGCCTTAAAGAATAAACATTATCTAGAGAGGAAGCGTGACGAGAGTAAATTGCAACTCTGTGGCCTAGTCAGAGTCTTGACCTTAACCCAAATGAAAACCTTTGGGAGATAATGGATAAGTATGTCTGGAATAACACAGAAGATGAGCTTTTTTGCAAATTAAAGGAATGCTTGAGAAATCTGGCAAAGAACATTGACTTACTAAAGAATTTAGTTTGTAGCATGCCACGAGAAATTAAGGTAGTTATTAAAGCAAAAGGTTACCTGACAAAATACTAAATCATTTTTGACTTGTATAAAATACATATGTACACCTGTATTAATACCCTGTATTAAAAAATGAATTCTATTACTCACTTGTGCTGGTAAAAATACAAAAATCGTCCATTTTTCTGCCTTATACTGTACATATACTGCAATTGGTAAATTGTCACCATTTTATATTTTTAATATCTCGCATGCACATTGATTTTGATTTTGTCAACTGCACAGTATAGTAGGGTCAGTTGGGCACCCTCTGTGAGAAAAAGAGCACCATGATGCAATTCACTTCACCAAAAATTTGGAAACGGCATCCTGTACTGCTTGGCATTCATGACAGAATCTTCGATATGAACATTTCAGAGTTTGGGTCTCAATTTGAGGGCAGTGCAGGGGATTCAGAAAGAGTTGGATGAGTCTAATGGTGATTACAAAGGTGCAATAGCGCGGAAAAGTCAGTCTGATTGTTCTGATAAGAAAAGAACTCCCATATTTGTTGGTGAGGGCCTCAGACTCAACTTGGGTCAAGAGGGTGGCTGCTGGAAGACACTATGTCTGACAACAGGACTTTGCACCATGCCACACAAGCAGGAGAACCTAGTTATGACTGTGACCACATCACCCCTTACATCTGGCTACCTAACTCCCCAGACTACAATCCCTTGATTATTATGTGTGGGGTGCAGTTCAGCTAGAGACCAAAAAATTCCTTGTAACACCAAAGATGAACTGAAGGCATCGATTATGGCAGCATTCGCCAACTTAAACCTGAAGACAGTGCAGAAAAGATACATTCTGAAGTTGTCTGGAGGCTGTGATTGAAGCCAACATTGATATTTTTAATAATTTTACTCTTTAGTATTTTAAGATATTTTTGTGTAATTTTGGTAAATATATCTGTTAAAATGAGATGTCCGTGTTATTTTCATTTTTACGTAATTTGCATAACAATTTATCCATCGCACCCTGTATATATGATAAAAATAGAGCTTTAAGATATACCTTATTTATAGGTAAAAGTAAGTAACAGGGATAGAGTTTATATAAGTAAAAAAATTTTCAAGCCTGAAAAAAACTGTCACTCTCCTAATATATATATATATATATATATATATATATATATATATATATATATATATATTGTGTGTGTGTATTTAGGCAGCATTTTTTCATTCATACATGTTTCATTAAATAAACTATGAAATCTCCACAATTATCCTTAAAAGTCTATAATTGATAACAGAAGCCATTGGTTTATACCAACGGCTTCCCATACTTCTCGAATTCAATCTCGCGTGGTCATGTGTGACGTTTTGAGCTGCAGTGCAATTTTCGCTTCCAGCGTCTTTTATGCACGTATTTATCGTTGCTTGGAAATCATCCATGTAAACAAAAACAGACTCTCATCACATTCTTGTCCATGTATTTCTTAATATATTGTACAGTAATTGTCATCTTTGATAATGGCTTGTGTAAGCCGAAAGCTTAGATTGGATTAAAATATATGTATCAATATTGTGATTTTCTTTCTTCGTTTAATGATAATGTTATTAAGCTTATCAGACATTACGAAAAGAATTTACATAAAATAAATAGACAATACTTGTCTATATTATTTAATGAAACATGTATATATTATATATATATATATATATATATATATATATATGTCAAACATATTACCACCTCCTTGTCTAAAAATGTCATTTATCAGATCAAAGTGCTATAAAAAACATCTATCTCCCCATAATTTAGAACCCGTAAGAAATATTCTGGTTTAAAACACTAAAATTCTATATCAATTACATTACTGGAAACATTTTGCTATAAGAGAGGCTCTGTATATTAAACATTTCTCTCCCACTGTCAACCTCATCTTATTTAACAGTGGAAATGGTGTGTTGGAAATTATTTTAAAAAATAAAATGATATTTACTCGAATTTCAGCCATGTTCAACATGTGAAGGTTTGGAATAAACACTCCTACTAGTATTCAAAACAACACAAAAAAATAAATCTTAAACAGTAAAATCATGAAGAAAAATTAACAACACCTAAAACAAACCCCCTTTGGCAGCAATCCCTCTATTATACAAGTTTCATTAAAAACAACTGATAATAATTTATAGATATATATAAAAACATGCACGTCATGAGCTAATTAAGCTTAGCACAGTTGAAGCACATGCACACACTCTCACACAAACACAGAAACACAAACATGCATGCACACATACATACATACACAAAATTTAATTATTATATATATATATATATATATATAATTGTGTATTTAGGTAGCAATCCCTCTGACAAAAATTTATAGATATATATAAAAACATGCACAACATTTTGAGCTCCAAGAAAAATTTGTCATCAGCTAATTAAGCTTTGAACAGTTGAAGTTCACTCCCCCCCCACACACACACACTCACACACATGCGCACATGCATGCACACACACACACTCACACACATGCGCACACGCATGCACACACACATATGCCTAGGCAAACACACACACACAAACACACACAATTTATTTTGAATATTCTCCTATCATCTGTGAACCTATGGCACCACCCAGATGTTTCCCATGGTGGGGGTGCCAGATTACTTATCCTACAAGTTCTGCCCTTAACATCATCAAAGCTTGTCATCCCAGCTATCATGGGAGAGTACACCTCTTTATGTAAGTGAATAAGTACATCAGTGTGTGTGAGTCTTCGTAAAGTTGAGGGAGTCTTTTTTTACTTTCTTTTTTTTTTTTTTGTCTTCTTTCCCAGGAATGTGTGACTGGGTTAGAACAGAATAAGTTGGTAAGAATTGGCAGCACTTGTCTGTGTTAAAAGAAAATCTCTTTTGATGTAGCATCCTCAGTTTGGTGTTTTACACTCTCCCTTACTTGCCTGTATTTCCTTTCTACCCTAATAATGACATGTGACAGAGAGTCTGGAAAACACACACACACACACACACACACACACACACACACACACACACACACACACACACACACACACGTATACTTTTTTAGTGAAATTGGGTTGATTTGAACAGCGAAATTAGATCAGAGCATTTTTGTTTACTGATGAGGAAATTTGATCTAGGCCAGAAGTTGTACCCATTGAATCTGGGTCATCAGAAGACAATGGAAATGGTCGAAATAATTTTTATCGATTGAGCTGAGTAAGCTAGAAGGAACTTCGGAATTCACATGATTTTGGTTGAAGCAGCCAGAACCCCGTGATAATCACATGCGAAGTAGTAGGGCCAAGGTTCAATTGTAACCAGATGGATTTTTCTATATAAACACGTAGTTATACTGAAGAAGAGGCAGACCGGCGAGTGTTGAGATGGAAAAGAGAGACGGAAGAGGCAGACGGAAGAGAGAGACAGAAGAGAATTAGCCCAGGCAAGAGTTGGGCTAGAGACAGTGGAGAATCAAGTTGGAGACTCAATTAGGAGAGAAAGTGACGTCAGAGATTGGAACGAAGCATCTGCTAACATGTGCTGTTGATATAAGTACCGCTGCTTCTGCTACCATGAATATTACTACTACTGTTACTACTGCTAAGGAGGAATGCCACTATAAACTTTAAGCCGTGCACAGAAATCTTATTCCCTCATCGCAAGAGTCGTATATCGTTCTGAGACGATTTAACAAGTTAATCATAACACACTCTCTCTCACTCTCTCTCTGTCCAGAATCCAGTCTATGCATTTTTACGTTAATTACTTTTCTTTTCTGTAACCCATTTTCTTTTCTATACTATTCTTTTCTGCTATATAAAAGACATTAACAATCACTGAATAGTTGGTTTTCCGGCTTTCTGCAGATATTAATTTTTGTTTTTGCTGCATTTTAAATTTCTTAGGACAATAATATAAGTATATTATAAAACCTTTAAGGCTTGGGGAATATCATATATGGAATAAAGTATATTATAAACCTTATCATATCATATGACTGGGGTATATCATATGTGGAACAAAGTCTGCTATCAGCGCTATAATCTCTATTCTATCATATATGATTACATTAAAAGAAAAATTTAATCTTGTAAAAAAGCCTTCATTTTTTTTATGTCACTGATACACTATTTATATCTGTGTATATCTTTCATTTCTTTGCCTTCAGTTTTAGCTAGTAAAGAATTAATAAGACTCATATTTTTAGAATTTTTTAACCTTTCTTTTAACCAAAAAATATTTATCACTGCTAATTTTAAATTGAACTTTTCTGGCAGTTTTGTATAGGATTATGCACATATTATAAATATGTGTTATAATTTAATTTGTAGAGAATAATTTACATTTATTTTTATTTTTTTAGACAGCCATTTTTATTTATGATTCACTGATTACTCTTGGCTTTATATAAATCACTTTTTGGTTATCTGTTTATGTTCAAAACTTTCCGTGTTTCATATAAGAGTAACTCAAAATGAAAGCACTTCACGAAAGAAAAAGAAAAATCTTTTTAAGAAATATAAGTGTATAGACTAATTATACATTTTATCGGCCTCTATTTAGTTGTGTACTAGCAGCATGATCCGGCGTTGCTCGTGCTTGATTCAAAAATCGTACGACTCATACAGCAATCGCTATCACTTGACTTAAAATATTTTTGCCCTTCCTTACCTTTAAAGGAGTGCCCTTTGCCGTGCTGATGTTGCTACATGCCTTACTTCTTGCCTATCTCACACTGCCAATATTTTCTAAGCTCTATACTAAACATTAAATCTGTTACGAGAATAAAAACTAAACAAAATGAACACAAAACGATCAGCTTTAAAAAAAAGGACTCGTAACTGGAAAAACCGAATGAAAAAAGAATGTTAACAACAAATACTTTTTCACACCCAACCCAGTTCTGCGAAATCAGAATCAATGTTGAGTTTAAGCAAGCGAATGAGCCAATTGGAGGAAAGTGCCATGCAGATTTAAGTTTTTCCCACTTCGGATGAATGCAGCTATCGTTTTTTTTTTTCTAGCATGCTAAATAACATTTGTGTCAGTCAGCTGTTGGCTCTCCCGCTGGCCAATAGAATCTTCCTGCCTATTTGTGGCAGCCAGCTATTAGTTCTCACTCTGGCCAGTAGAAAATAGCCGCAAACTACATGAAAACTGCCGTAGAAGCATGAAAAAATCGATTATTTCCAATATCGATGGGAGTTGGAAAATGCAAAGTCAGTCTTTTGCCTTCCCACTAACTTGGAGCATGTGCATGTAAATTTTGGTGCAAATCCGTCGAAAATTGCGGCCGTGCATCATTTACACACACACACACACACGCATCTTTCCTTTTATAGATAGAGATTTATATTATATAATTATATTCTTTGGTCTTCAATGACAGAATCAATGTGAAAATCATTTTAAAATCTGGTTAACTCCCTTACATATGATATGATTCCCTTCAGACGCTAGAAGCGAAAATTGCACCGCGTCTTATATGCACATGTTTATCGTTGCTTAGAGATTATCTATGTAAACAATGACAGACTATCATCACTGTCTTGTCCGTATATTGCTTAATATGTTGTATTTGACATCTTTGATAATGGCTTATGTAAGCCAAAAGCTTAGATTGTATTAAAAAAAAAATATGGATCGATATTGTGAATTTCTTTCTTCGTTCAATTATGTTATTAAACTTATCAGGCGTTATGAAAAAAATTTACATAAAATAGACAACACTTGTCTATATTATTTAATGAAAGCGATATGAATATATATATATATATATATATATATATATATATATATATATATATATATATATATTTATTGAAAATTATAACATAAATATATTTATAAAATCACTACAGAAATAGCCATTTTGTTTCAACACCTCTGGTAAGACACCAAAGGTGTTGAAACAAAATATTTTTGTAATTTATAACATATTTATGTTATAATTTCGAATAAATTATTATATTCGCTCTACTCTGTATTGAGCACTCTTTTAAGAACAGTAATTGTTGGTTATTGGAATTTATTCTGCATACACCAATCCTATACTTGTATATATATATATATATATATGCAGAAATATAGTTTTAAAGTGTGCTATATTTATGTGATAAAGTGCTCAGTATCAGAGATAGAGAATATGTAAATATAAATATAAAAGTGAACATTGAAGTCAACACAGAGGCGACAGGCTGTTTCATGCTAGATGCAATCATCTGTATATAACAGAATTACCAGACCAGACCAGACAGGGTAGCAGAGTTTGTACCAGATGTTACAAGTATGAGTATGCCAAAAATATTCTGATTCTCATGCATATTCAGGTTGTATAAATGTCAAAATAAAAGTTGTCCAAGAAGATCTGTAAGTCTATTCTATGTCAATCAAAGAGTGAATGTGTGGCTCTGGGGCTTTTTACAAACATGGTTTTGTACATTCTCACAAGTACGTAAGAGACTCGATTCTTCTCCCCCTCAGGTGGTACTTATATATCTACCTATCTTTTTTTTTTCTACAAATTTACATGTCAGGAGTAACCACTGACATCTAGTGAAGGCTGGAATCTGCTGACTAGGAGATCATCTGTCGTAGTCAATCTGTTGGTGTACCTGATGAACACTGAGTGCAAAGTCTATTTTGACATCATCTGAGGTGAGTCAAATGCTAAAGATTAAAATTCCTCTTAAAGCAAAAACGGCCTTCAATAGTTTATTATTTCTCTGACATCTATCAAGAAATAGATAAATAAAGAGAAAGCGAATATGATTTCCTGCTCTCGTTTTTAACCTATTTTACAAGATGGGCAAAACTCCAAGATTTTGATTGGATCACATCCAATGAAAAATCCTTGGCAAATAAAACATTATGTTGAAAGACTTTCATATACATTTTCGCCCGCCTTTAACATCAGACTTGATTAATAATTTATAATGGACATCATGATCACAAGTCCTGGAAACCTCCTAGGGACATGCATGCACTACCATAGCAGTAGGGGGTGTCTAGAGTAGTGGTTCAGAAATGGTACGGGGCACCTTATAGGTGCAGTGGAAGAGGATAGCTGGTAAAGGGGAATGATTGAAAGACAATAAAAAAAAAACAGTTTCAAAAAATTCATATGCCAAAAATAAAAATTATGATTTTCAAAATTTACAATACCATTATGGATTAATTGTAATTGTATGCATGAGTCCCAGTGTCTGTCTGAGATGAGGTATTATGTACATTATTTACATTATTTGGACTATTGTCCTCATCTTTGTCGCCATATTTATCACAACATTTCGGCCGTTGTACGCTCCGGCCTTCTTCAGGTGGTTGGAATGTTGAACAGAACCCTTTATTTCGATCACTGGGGTAGACTGTTCTAGTTCCACGTGCCATGTTTGATGGATGTCAGTTATCAGTTATCTCCTGCTAATTTCCCTCTGAAAGTTCTCCACTGCCTTAACCGGGTATTGAACTCACACTCTTTGGGTCCTGTCACTGGATCTAACCAATGCCTTTGACAGTGACAAGTAAGTTCCACTCGAGCAGCAGCTTCTTTTGAACCACTGCTCTGTAGAACTGACTGCCAAGAGGATATTTTCCTGATCACTACAATCTTAACCTGCTCATGTCTAGAGTTAGCCATGATCTTCTCCACATATCCACATAAACTGTACCTCATAACCCTCTACCTCAAGTGGCTCCCAGGCCTTGTACAAAATGAACCTCACTGTTATTGTTCAATGTTCACTGCCATACCATCATTATTCTTAGGGTCCAAAGCACACTTTGCCTTGCAGGGGGGGTGAGTTAAATGCTAAAGATTAAAATTCCTCTTAAAACAAAAATGGCCTTCAATAGTCCAAATTTCTCTCCTGACAAAAATAAAAAAATAAATAAAATAGAACAATAAATAAAAGAGAACAGGAATTCCCCCCCATCTCTCTCTCTTTCTTTCTTTCTTTCTTTCTTTCTCTCTCTCTCTCTCTCTCTCTGGGTAGATTGAAAAAATATAAACATAAATTTTAATCAAATATTTAATTTTCTTTAATTAAAAAAATATAGGGTGAGTCAAAATTAGGCTTACACTTAGTAGGTATGCACTTTCTTCTTTTATGTGCTATATTCTTTCAGGACTTTCATGGATCTTCAACCTGTCCGATCTTGGTCGTGGCTCTCCAATTTCCTCTCATCCTGTCTCTTTGACTCCTAAACCTTGTTCGGCATTCATTTACATAATCTTCTTCTTCTGCTGTTTCTTCTTCATTTTCTTCTTCTTCTTCCCCTCCTCCTCCTCCTTCTTCTTCTTTTATCTTCTCTTCTTCTTCTTCTTCTTCTTTTATCTTCTCTTCTTCTTCTTCTTCTCCTCCTCCTTCCTCCTTCTTCTTCTTTTATCTTCTTATTCTTCTTCTTTTATCTTCTCTTTTTCTTCTTCTTCTTCTTATTCTTCTTCTTTTATCTTCTCTTCTTCTTCTTCTTCTCCTCCTCCTCCTTCTTCTTCTTTTATCTTCTCTTCTTCTTTTATGTTCTCTTTTTCTTCTTCTTTTTCTTCTTCTTGTTCTTCTTGTTCTTCTTGTTCTTCTTCTTCTTCTTCTTCTCCACCTCCTCCTTCTTCTTCTTCTTCTTCTTCTCCACCTCCTCCTTCTTCTTCTTTTATCTTCTCTTCTTCTTCTTTTCTTCTTCTTCTTTTATCTTTTCTTCTTCTTCTTCTTCTTCTTTCCTCTTCCTCCTCCTTCTTCTTTTATCTTCTCTTCTTCTTCTTCTTCTTCTTTTTCTTCTCTTTTCTTCTTCTTCTTCTTCTTCTTTTCCTTCTTCTCTTCTTCTTCTTCTTTCTTCTTTCTTCTTCTTCTTCTTCTTCTTCTTCTTTTATCTTCATCTTCTTCTTCTTCTTCTTCTTCTTCTTCTTTCTTTTTTCAGGATCTTCTTTTCTTCTTCTTCTTCTTCTTCTTCTTCTTCCTTCTTCTCCTTCTTCTGTCCCTTGTAGCTCACAATAAGTTTTGACTTTTAGTTATTTCTCTCAGACCCTGTTCTGCAATCCACTTGCTTAAGCCCATTAAGTATGCCACGCATTGCTTTCTGTTGTCCCTCTTTCCCTCAATCCACCCTGTGAGTATCAGATTTTCCAAGCCCTCATTCCTCATTTCGTGTCCCAGAAATTTCAGCTGCCTCTTCATAATGTTAAGTATGTTTCCTCTTTGTTTGCATCTTCTCCAAAACCTCATCGTTGCTCACATGTTTAGTCTATGGTATCCTTAGCATCCTTCTATAGAACCACAGCTCTGTTGCTTCAAGTCTCTTCTTCATCTTTGAGGAGATTGTCCAACATTCGCTACCATAAAGGAGGACAGATATCATGATTTTTAAAACATTTTATTACATTTATATTTATTTCTTACAATCATATTTGTTCAAAACTGTTTATGTACATTTGTTTAACACTTTACTTACATTTGTTTAGCACATTTTGATTTTTGAAGGTCAACAGGCCTCTAGCTATAAATTAAATAGCAAGGTAGACTGTCTTCTTTAAACTTGGTAGGCAACTAGATCAAGAGAAGGGCTACTCAATTAAAAACTGGAGAACACAACAGGAAATCACTCCACTATCTTTCCTAAAGGCTATGGCAAATCTGGCATTAAACAAAGGGAAGAGGTGTGGAGAGCCATAATCACCTAGGTCCTGAAAAGACATGGCATTTAAGAAAATTTGGATGATCAACCTAACACAATGTTTTTACTCCATTTCCTTTCATCTGGCTTTATGATGTTCTAAGCTTAGCAATAAAATTACAAATGACTTATTATTTAAGGATACACACAAATACACACACACATATTTCTTTCTTTCGTTTTTGATCTGATGAAGCCTAGAAAAGACAAAATGTGTAATCAAATCTACTTTCAATTCGTCATATTTACTGATATGTAAGCCTCATTCTTCCCATACTAAAAAAATTTTAAAAATTAAAACTTTATAAATTTGTATCTGACACATGAAAACTATACCCGGAACAAGGATTGAACTCACAATTTACAACAATCCTTAAGGAGGATTCTAGTTGATAACACTAGAATCCTATATAGGTTCCATTACATAAAACATCTGGCACCCAGCATAAAGCTCACCTTATTCAGTTGCAGTTCCAGTCCAGCTCTACTTGCAAAGCTCAGAATAAATGCTACTACTATTCAAACAGTACAAAAACTACATCTTAAAAAGTCAAAAATGAAAGGAAATTAACAACACCTAAGAACAAACCCCTTTGAAAGTGGGTAAAGAAGTGGCCAAAAACGCTTGGGATAATGGACAATAAAAACAATTTTTCCACTCCTTTACTCCTATCAAACGGAAAAATGTAAAAACATTGGGAAAAATAATAAAAATAAAAAAAATTTTCCTTGTCCCTCATATTCAACAAAACATGTTTTAAAGAAAGGTTACTGCCCAAATATACATTATATATATATACATATACATAAAATATATATATATATATATATAGAATATATATATATATATATATATATATATTATAAAACAAAGTATAAATTTTTTTTAAATAATTACAACCAAAAACGTTAGGGACCCCTCTTTTTTTAATTCATACTTTTCTTGTTGGAAGGACATTAATCTATATATAGCTCAATATAAGTTAACAGAACAATATATCAATATATATATATATATATATATATATATATATATATATATATATATATATATATATATATATATATATATATATATATATAGTTTTTATGTGCTATATTTATGGGATAAAGTGCTCAATATCAAAAGATATAGCGTATGTAAATATAAATATAAAAGTGAACATTGAAGTCAACACTCAGAGATGACAGGCTGTTTTTTCCTGTTAGACGCAATCATCTGCAGATTGCACCTAGCATGAAACAGCCTGTCGCCTCTGAGTGTTGACTTCAATGTTCACTTTTATTTATATATATATATATATATATATATATATATATATATATGTGTGTGTGTGTGTGTGTGTGTGTGTGTGTGTGTGTGTATCAATGTTCATTTTTATATATATATATATATATATATATATATATATATATATATATATATATATATATGCAAATTATTTTAAGATACAGAGAATCTGTAAACAAACAAAATGAATAAAAAGACAAGAGGCAAAACTATTCTTGACCAACACATTTCATCCTCTGAGGAACTTTATCAAAGCAGATGTAAGGATTTATTTTGTTTCACATGTTTATATACAAGAATAAAGATGTCATTTGTTCATGAAGGCTTTTAAATTAAAGAACATTCATGAATATTCATCAAGTGGTTGAAAGGTCAGTCAAAACATGTGGAGGACACAAAGTACAATAATTCTATCTGGTAAGGCAAAAGTAAGCAAGTAATATTCAATAAATGTATTTTATTATTTTTTAATAATAAATGAATATTGTTTAAATTGTGATCTGATGTTTATGCTTGTGGTAATGGATTTAACCATTTTCTTTTGATTTTTCAAGATTTTTGGTCATGTATGCTGACTTGGGAAAGTAGTAATTCTTTCAGGAAAAGGTGAGATTGGAAAGAAACCAGGGCATAGATTTATATTTTGATAAGATCTGATAGCAGAACTCTTGAGAATTTTCCTTCTAAGTAAATTACTTTCTCTTTTGATAAGTGTGGCATTTTCTAGATCAAAATTGTGGTTGGATTTATTTCTGTGTATTTGATAAATTGTTATGTATAATGTCTCTCACAGGACAAAATGTGTGGGCTAAGAATAGTTTTTCCTCCTGTCTTCTTACATATATATATATATATATATATATATATATATATATAAATGTATGACAAAGTGGTAAAAGTTTTCTTGTGACATGCTTTGCCCTTTAGGGCTTCATTGAACTAAATTTGTTATGTTGGTGCAATTTAGTCCGATGAAGTGCTAAAGGATAAAACAAGTCACAAGAAAACTTTTTACACTTCATCATACATTTTCTCCCAATATTCTTCCTGATTTATAAAAATATACATTGTTATCTCATATGTGTGTATATATATATATATATATATATATATATATATATATATATATATATAGATAGATAGATAGATAGAGAGAGAGAGAGAGAGAGAGAGAGAGAGGAAAGAGAATAACATTTTAAAAAAAACTAATATTTATATTTATTTATATGTAATATTTATAATAAATGGATTTTTACAGAGAAATATTAAAATTAAAATTGTTTCTTACAAGTGAGTTTTCAGAAAAAATTGTTTTACATTTTTCTACTAACTGGTTTTGCTTTTAGCTTTTCAAAATATGTATATCTTTGTATTCATATATATATATATATATATATATATATATATATATATATATATTTATAAATATATATATATATTATATATCTTTATAAAGCAATAACAAAATATATATATATATATATAGAGAGAGAGAGAGAGACAGAGAAAGAGAGAGAGATAGAATTTCTAGAAAGTGATCCTTTCAAAAATATTTTGCACCAAAATTTTTATTTTAGATACAGAGATGTTACTCCAAGAATATATCAAACCTTGTAAATAAACTTAATAGCATTGAACCTAAAATAGATTTCACTTTTGAAACTGAAACAAATAACACATTACACTTCCTAGATATCATACTGCATAGAACCAATAAGAACCTTCAACTAAAAGTTTATTGAAAATCTACAAACGAGAATGACCTCATAAACAATTATTCTCACCACTGTAGTAAAATAAAATGAAGAATAAATATAGGATTTTATTTATGATGAGCATAACCCGGATATAAGAGAGTTGCCGGGACCGGATAAGAAGTCTCTTATATCCGGGTTTCTCTTATATCCGGGTTTGGTCTAATTTATATACATTAATGCAGGCTCTAATTTGGGACCAGAGAAAATCTCTCTTATATCCGGGTTTCTCTTATATCCGGGTTACACTGTATATATATACATAACCGAATGGGTTAGGTAGGTATACAAGTGAGCAATCATATACAAATACATATAATAAATACTATATAGTTCAAAAAAAACCAGGGATCAGTGTTACTGTTGTTAAGTGTTAAATAACAGAGCTATTTATCATAGTAAATATCTAATGTAAGATATATAGTTCTTTATATATATATATATATATATATATATATATATATATATATATATATATATATATAAATTAGATATAACTTAAGTCTGCAAAATGACAATATGATTACCAAAACACAACTTTTAACAAAGGAAAACCTTTCTTTACCGACGCGTTTCGTCCGCTGATAAATTCCATCATGGAATGAAACGCGTTTCTAAAGAAAAGTTTTCCGTTTTTTATCATGTTTATTTCTGTTCCTGCCAGAAGACAAAGATTTCTCGAATGCACTGGCCGATCGGATAGAAGATAAAGTAAAAAAATGCGTCGTCTATTTCAAATAAGAAGTGTTTTTTAGTTTTAACGTTTGAAATAATACAGTAATGAAAATCTCGGTTTAAAATTAATAAATCCATTAATTACTAAGTTAGAAATAGATATCTCCAAAGATTCGCTAACCCCCCCCCACAAAAAAAACAAACGTGCATACGTGATGAAAAAATACCAAAAACCTAATGAAAACAAAATCTTTGTGTAAGTATTGAAAGACAGAGGACAGACCAAATAAGGCCCACAAACTCATGTTTAAAAAGCAGAAAGCACAAACATCCGTCACTGGTGTCGTGGGCCTGACTATCAAAACAAGAGGCATTATTTTCGGAGCGTTCTTCGTAAAATAAAAATTCTTATTTTAGAATAATGGTTTATTATGGTCTGCGAATGAAATATAATTGCTGACTAGATTTGGCTGATCTTGCATTAGTGAAAAAATATGTGTGCCTTCGGATAAAATGTTTCCTGAATTTCATGTTTTTTTTTTTTCTGTGAGTGAATTTTTTACGACTATTATTAAGAAGCATTTATTCACGGTATTTCTTTTCTTTTTTTAAATAAACCCGATGTGAAACCGAATACGCCAAATTCCTGTGCTTTCAAGAAAGGAATAAAATAAACCATCCGCGAAATCGCGAGCCGACATTTCATTTTTGTCTATAGAGTCTACGGTTTCTCTCTATAATAATAAAAATCAAAAATATTTTATATAATTAAAGTTTAATTTTTAAACTGGAACAGTTTTTTTTTTTTTTAATTATATAAAATATTTTGACTTTCACCTTTTTTTGGGGGTTCAAAATTTGAATCTGATATTCTCTTTATTTTTTTAAACATTTTCTATGAAGGAATTTTTAAAAGTCATGACTTTTTTTTTTTTTATAAAACTTCTTCGAAATATATTTCGCAACTTATATTAAGTTTAATTTTTACTTAACTTCTTTACCGTAAAAAGACTTTAGTACGGAATATATTTCGAAGGAGGAAAATATTAAAAATAAAACCAAAAAAACAAAAAAAAAATGAAGACATGACTTCAATCTTAATTCCTTATTCGAAAATAGATTAAAAAAAAGAGAAAGGAAGAGAATATTCAATATTAGATTCAAATTTCGAACCCAAAGAAAGTAAAAGTCAGAGTTTGGTTTGGTGCAAAGAGAAAAAAAAAAGTCCGATTTTAAAAATACTGATATTTTTTTGTGTGTGTGCGTGTATTTGCGTATATGTGTCTAAAAATAATTTATTTTTTTTATTTAAAAAATACTGATTTTGTGTGTGTGTATGTGTGTGTGTTTAAATAATTTAATTTTTATTTTAAAAATACTGATTTGTTTGTGTGTGTTTTTTTTAAATAATTTAAATTTTCTATTTAAAAAATACTGATTTTTGTATGTGCATGTTTTTTAAATAGTTTAATTTTTTATTTTAAAAATACTGATTTGTGTGTGTGTGTGTAAATAATTTAATTTTTTTAAAGTTGGTTTGCAATATATACAGATACTTATATATTTTCTACGTTTTTAAAATAGTGTCTATTTCGCGGTTAAATTTGAAAATGGTTCGATCGCTTTCGGATTTTTATCATTCACCAACCGCGGATAACGAGTTCCCGTTGTATTGTGCAAATTGTGCTACATTTAATTATTCAAATTTAAACAATGAGTCAAAGAGGGAAAAAAAAGTAGCAGTAAAAATGGCAAGTGTATATTTTAGCTAGAAAATGAATATATAGAATAAAAAAAAAATAATGAGGTCATTTTATAATTGTATTTTAAAGTTTTCATTATGTTTTTTTATTCTCCTTCTACCCACCCTCTTTTCTCCTTCTACCCACCCTCTTTTCTCCTTCTACCTAACCTCTTTTCTCCTCCAACTTCGTCGTTGCGCTATATTCCTCAGAATTTCTCTCTCTTTTTCTTTTTTTGACAATAGCAGTAACAGATTTTTCCTTTCACACACAATAAAACAAACGTTTCTTTCTTTTTCTTTTTTTTTTTTTAAATTATATTAAGTAAACAGTTATAAGAATTTATAATGGTTTCTCTTATTTTATTAAAGTTCCTATTTACGAATTTGGAAATTGTTATATAGCAAAATTAAAAAAAAATGTCTTTAGCATATTTTAACTTTGAACCTAAGCAAATTTAAGTTTGTCTCCAATAATGCAACGTAGGCATCTCGAAATTAAATAATGGCTAGCGTGCTAGTCTGGTTGGCTATTACTAGAGATCAATCCTTTTCCCTCATTTATTTAATGGTCTTGTGCCAAACTTCGGAAATAGCAATATGTCTGTCTGACTGGAAAAAATAACTTCGTTTTTTGTAGGTAGAAAAAAATGTTATCGACATGCAAGGTCGTTCTAAGTCTGATGTTAAAGATTTCTTATATGACTCAGAGTGGACCAATGTCTACACTTATAGATGGCCTGAAGATTGCATTTAAACATGAAACAGGCTGTTGCTGCTCAGTGTTGACCTTGTCGGAGTTAACTCCTCCTTTAGTTCGTTAACCCTTTCACCAGGGGTCTCTCTTCCCTGGCTATAAATAGTCGCTGACCCTTCGCCTCTTTCTCTTTTTCCTCTAGTTTTTCAGCCTTATACCATCTTGCAGATGTGAACGCTCAGAGAAAGCGTTTTCCAAATGCCGGGAACACACTAAAGCACCATACACGTACGTACGAACACTCACCACAACACACACACATAATATTCACCACACACATTATGTCCATGTAACTGTCCATGTAACTTGTAACCTTTCTTGTTATTAATATATATATTTGTTTGCATATATTTATCGGTCTTGTGTTTGTTTTTCTTTGCCTTCTTTGGACCTAATTAAAGTCCAACTTTCTCATGTAGTTGGACCGGCTATCAGGAAAATTTTAACCCCACATGTTTTCTTCTACTTCTATCAACAACATCACAGCCATGGTCCACTACAACCTCAGTGTCCACATTTATATTTAAACTAGCAGTAGAACCCGGCGTTGCCCGGGGATGTAACAGTAAGAGATAGATCAAGCATCGACCATCATAAAGACTGAAAAATAAAATTGACAAAGATTATTGTTTAAGGTTGACGGACACGCATGTCTTAATTAGTTTTGTTTTTTTTTTTTACAAATTGATCAAACCCAAACTCAAACAAAAACGTTATTTTCTATCGTTATGAGTCTACCGATTGAATAGAATTTTATTATAAACAATTGTCTTGTAAATGGAATTTTTAAAGCATTCTGAATGTAAAAATAAAGAAAAAAGTGTGCAAGACAATAAGAAACACTACCTGCCAAAAAAAAAGTGAAGTTTTGTTGAAATCGGTAGAAAAATCTAGGAAATCTGATCCCATATATAAATGAACACACACGCACACACGCACACACACACACACACACACACACACACACACACAAACACACACACACAAACAACCTGGGTTTTATAATAAGTGTAACTCGATATGAGTTGTCCCCCTTTCATTCTTGTGATGCCTCTTAATCGTGTTTTCAAATTGATTTCGTGCAAAGACAATTGTGTTTTTCCAATTTTTGGCACTGTCAGAATCACCACAATGTAGTTTTACGTAGTCCTGTGATGTTTTGTTAAAATCGGTTGAAAAATGTAGTAAATCCGATCCAATATATAAACGCACAGACACACACACACTCACACAATCTGCATTTTATAATAAGTAAGATATGCTTTGTCCCTGATATTAAGCCCTTTAATCCATAAATATTCTTCTTCTTTACATGCCATGTCCCCTCAGTAGGTGGCGATCATGGCTCTCCACAATTTCTGGATTTGGAGCTCTTAATAAACTTTGTATATCTGTTAATTATCCTAAGCCCTGTTCTGCCATCCATTTGCTCAAGCTCACTAAGTATGTTACACATTGTTTTTCTGTGTCCCATTTGCCTTCAATCTGCCCTGTGAGTATCAGATTTTCTCATTATGTGTCCAGAAATTTCAACTGTCTCTTCCTAATGTTAAGTATAAGTTTTCTTTTTGTTTCCATTTTCCCCCAAACCTCGTTGTTGCTCACATGTTCAGTCCATAGTATTCTCAGCATCCTTCTGTAGAACAACATTTCTCTTGCTTCAAGTCACTTCTTCATCTGTGTGGAGATTTGTCCAGCATTCACTTTCACAGAGGAGGACTGGTACTACATAACAGTTCAGTACTTTTTTTCTTTGTTTCTAACAAAGTTTTTTCTGTTTCTTAATACTCTGCTTAGCTTTTGGAAAGCAGCTTTGGCTATCCCAATGTGTCTTCAAATTTCATTGTCACATTTTCTGCTCTCTGTTAACATACCTTAAAACTATATTTTTATCATATATATATCTAGCCACACTGATGGGCTGTGATACAGCGAAACAGTCTGTCTGTGGATGACAATATATGCGCACCGAAAAAACTTAAATTCGGTTGTGCACTCTTGGGAGATGAGTGCGAATTTGTAAACATTGACTATTAGTACTAATATTACAAGGCTCTTCCCCCTCTCTGAATTGAGCTCTTTTGGTCATTGGCATGTTTATTCACAGAATAATACGTAAAAATTTGCATTTCTATCAACTGTGTACCGATGGCTTAGGGGAAAAATCTCTGATTGTTGCTGAATCAGTCGGGTTTCAATCCCAGCTTGAAGCAATCAGATGTGTAGCCATAGTGATGAGCTGTGATACAGTGGAACAGTCTGTCTGTGGATGAAAATATATATATATATATATATATATATATATACACACACACATATATATAATATATATTATTTACACTATTCTATATTCTGACTCAGGCCTTCATCAGTTGTATATCAACCTGGATAACCTATAGGGAAGTCTGAACAGAACCCTTTATTAAATCTAGTGGGTGGACTGTTCTCGTTTCACTGCCAATATTTTTAGTACTGCTCAGTTATTACTTATCCAATTCCACTAAGTCCAAGTACACACTACCTGGCCCAGTGATTGAATTCACAATTTAGTCAGTTATGTGCCATGCATGATACACACTTAGACGATCATGTATCTTTTGATACATGACACAAGGCAGATTTTTTCCTGCAGTAGGTTACCATTTCTTTCTGCGATAGACCAGTTGCCATCCAAGGCTAGAAAACATGGTCTGTCCTGCTATTTACCCATAGCTGGGGGGAGAAGAAGAGGATTCATACCCTTCCCAAGGTTGTTATTAGCAACTAAGTAAATGTAATGGATTCAACTAGAATTCAAAGTTGTCTGATTCCTCAATCCAAGCCGCTATCCATTACTCCATGATGCCACCTGTCAGCATATTGTCGGCACCTGTATGCCATCACCTGCATGGGCACCCACATCAACCGTTATGGGTAACAGAATTACATATTAGACTAATATGCTTGTCTCAAAGCTTAAGCCATGTAAGTGAAAGTTCACGGCACACATTAGAATTCACAATTAATGTCACTAAGTCCAAGTACACACTGCCTGGTCCAGGGATTGACCTCACAATCACTGTCAACAAATTCAGGAACCAACTCTTTAATCTCCTAGGCTATTGTCCTGCAGGACTAGCTGAGTGAATTGAAGCATCTAAGGATTTATTTTGTTGCATGTGTTTAGATACAAGAGCAAGGATGTCATTGGTTTATCAAGGCTTTTTTTTTTTTTAAATTTGTGAGCATTCATGAATATTCATCAGGTGGTCAAAAAGCTAGTTAAATCATGTGAAGGACACAAAGTGCCACAATTCAAAGTCAGGTAAGACAAAAGTTAGCGTGTAATATTCAAGAAATATAAGGTTGGCCAAAACATTCATGGGCTGATCAAAATATTGCTCATGGAATGTGACCAAATGATTTTTTTATTTTCAATACAAAATTAATGAAAAGAAGAAAAAAACACAATCCCTGTATAAAATATGCACTGCCCTATTACTGAGGCAACCAGATATATTTAATAAAATTTAGATGATGTAATGCTTAGTCTTGAAGATAATAGCTATAACATATTAAAAGGTTATAGCTCTGTATAAACAAAATATATTAAAATAGTTGTTGGATTTAATCAACTTCATATATTATCATTGTTTACGTTAGGCTACAATTTCAGAGCAGATATATTAGATCGAGAAAAATCAGCGAAGCTTTGTGTTTAATTCGAGCTTTGCTAACAGGAAGATCTCTGTGGCTAAACAGTCATAGCACATCAGACTTAATGATGGTTTTGTATAGGATACAGGTTCAATTCCTGTTGGAGGACACATGTTTTCTATGAAATTTGACGAACATTCAGGCAAATTCTTTATATCCTATATATATATATATATATATATATATATATATATATATACATATATATATATATATATAAGAAAAATTTGGAAAAACAAACAAAATTCTTAAATTGTTTAAAATGAATGAAATGTCGACGTCTGATGTTTCGGTTTAATAAACCTTCTTCAGGAACATATTCATTTATTAAACCGAATCGTCAGACGTCGACATTTCATTCATTTTAAACAACATAATTGCATTTAAGGATTCTTGTTTGTTTTTTCCAAATTTTTCTTCATTCTGTCGGATCTATATCCATTTACATTTGCTTACATATATACATATATATATATATATATATACATACATATATATATATATATATATAGTTATATATATAATGTAACATAAATAAAGAAAGTAACGTTCTTATCAAGAGATGCTTTTATTTTTATTTTCACTCTCTTTATTTTCGTTTTTCAAATGAAGTTTCAAAAAATTTTTCAAAAAATACCAGTTACTTATAGATAATGTATGCAGAGATAGTAAATAAGGTCTTTTGAAACCTTTCAAATCTCAAGAGTTTAAAAATGAAAAAATTGCACTAATACAGAGAAAAGGTCATCACTTACGATAATGTCAGCAGCATATGGCTGTATTACTTTAAGATATAAAGTCATTTGGATGTGAATGCTAGATAGGTAAGGCAAGGTAACTTGACTTCACCCAGGATAAAATAGCTCGCAAATTCTTTATATCCTATATATATATATATATATATATATATATATAATTTAAATAAAAACAGACCACTTTAAAGTTCCATGTAATAAATTATTTCACCACAGCCCTTTTAAAGGACTGCTGATCTTCCAAAGGTTGAAACAAAAAATGAAAAGAAATTTACACATTTTTGACGGGCCGTATTAAAATGTGTAAATTAATGAAGTGAGGAAGAGAGAGGGAGAGAGAAGACATGAGGAGTTAGATGTAATTTAAAATTTCTATACTTTCATACTCAAAATTATTTGAGGAGGTCCAGACATTGACACATTTAAATGGTTAACTTAACGGAAGTTATATATTGATATCAAAGAGGTATATATATATATATATATATATATCCTGTATTGCATACAAGAGAAAAATGTAAAAATTATAAAGATTTACTTCTTGTTACTAATTATATAAATATATATATATATATATATTTGGTTGGATTGATGTGAGTTTGTGACCCTGAGTTTCACGCTTTTGCGATCGTCAGACAAACTGATTAATTTTTTAAAAATTAGCTCTATTTCTGATATTGAGCGCTTTCTAATAAGTACCGCGCATATAATACACACTCCCTACTCTCTCTCTCTCTCTTTCTCTCTCTCTCTCTATATATATATATATTTTTATTTATTTATATTTATATACACACATTTTTCACATATATATATATATATATATATATATACACACACACTTCCTACTCTCTCTCTCTCTCTCTCTCTATATATATATATATATATATATTTATATTTATATTTATATACACACATTTTCATATATATATATATATATATATATATATATATATATATATATATATATATACACACACACTCCCTACTCTCTCTCTCTCTCTCTCTCTCTATATATATATATATATATATATATAGAGAGAGAGAGAGAGAGAGAGAGAGTGTATGAAAAATACTTTTTCAAACTTTGGGGCAGGTTCTGCACACCAAAACAAAGACAAGAATCCATAAAAACATTTGTTTGCAAATCCTTCATTTTTTGAGTTTACGGTAGATGCAGTTAAATGTACCATCCAAGATACAATCTAAAAATACTTTTACAAACATTGGGGGTGGGTTCCTGGCACCAAAACAAGTTAAAATGTCCACATAAAAGGCCATTGTTTAAAAGGCCATTGTTGTAACCTCATCACAACAACTCATAAGAAATGTCCAAAATGTCCTCTACACAAACATGCATCTGTTGGATCATTGTCTGGTGGACCCTTTTGAAATACTCCCACACAGTGTTAAATGGTTTCACAGGCCCCCATGACAACTGTATTATTAATGTCTGCTGCATAAACCAATTGTTTTAGATGGCACCACAGATAAAAATTTGATGTCAGGGGAGCATGCAGGCGATGGAACATACTTATCCATCTTTCATGGTTGATGTCAGACAATGTCAGACAATGCATCAAGCACAATGTGACTAAAATGTGCTGGAGCCCTATTATGCATGAATCATACGTGTCTTCATATTAGCAGGGGTACATCCTCTATCAGGTCTGGAAATGTGTTTGAAATAAAATCCCTGTAGACAGCTCCTGTAAGATGTGCTGGGAGAACATATGGACCTACCAGACAGTCACCTACAATTCCATCCCACACATTAATTGTAAACTGATCCTGTATTGTACCACGGGGATTCCAATTTTCCCACAAAAGTTGGTTGCATAAATTTTTTATTCCATCTCTTCCAAATGTTGTCTCATCTGTAAACAAGACTGAACAGGCAAACAACGAACTGGCAGTTTGCGCAATAAACGATTAACAAAAGTTCTTCAGTGGTGAGTGATCAGAGGGTGGAAGACCCTGCACACATTATAAATGATACAGGAGATGTTCTTGAAGTGCCCTCCATGTGGCACTATGAGATGTATGACATGCAATTGCAACTTGACGTGTGCTGATACTGGGATCATCTCCGACAGCCTGTAGAATGTTTTCTTTGTGATCAGGCATAAAAGTAGATCTCGGTATTCCTCAACCCATAGTTTGTGGTGTCATGGATTCTGTCCCAGCGACACAACGATAAACAGCAGGAAAGGTTGGATGACTTTGGAAACTAAATCTGATATAGCCGTGCAGCCTCATGTCCATTACCATTCACTTGACCATATGTAAAAATCATATCTGCCTGCTTGCAATATGACTATCTCGGTATTGTTAAATGGAATACTTCTCAATTAACTCACTACTATACATGTTAAATGTTAAAGACAGACTAGCCACAAATGTACATGAATGACAAACGTAACCTAGTCTACAGGGGAACACAGTGCCATCTACCATAAACTTTCTTTAAACTTAATAACTCAAAAAATGAATGATTCTCAAATATAAATTTATTTATTTTTTAAGCATTCCACCCCAAGCAAGGTGGGAAGCCACTAGCACACAAGGGGTTACATTGAGTTGGAGCAAGAACAAAGAGGAGTAATAGAGGAAAGGATGAAGAGAAGGATATGGGGATAGATCAGGGCATCTGGAGATGTCGATTGACACTGCATTTGAATAGTTGGAGATTATAGCTCTCAGGGAAACAAGAAATGGGAAGGCAAGAAGTGTGATACATGAAGTTATTGGCATAAAAGAGATGGCTATATTTAACAATCTCAACAGTGAAAGGGTGAGAGCGAGATGCCAGCCCAGGTGAACGCTTAAATTCAGCCGCTCATCGGAACAGTTACTGTAGAAAGTATTTGTAAAAAAGACAGAGGAAGGCAATGGCACATCTGTGAGAGAGCGACTGCAGATGAGATGCCAGATCAGGGCCATTTACATTGTATATCTGTCTTTGGATTTTATCAACAACCTTGAGACAAACAGAAGGGGCTCCAGACCATATATGGCAGCAATACTCCATGCAAGGGCGAATGGTTGATTTGGAGATTTTATACATATTTTACATGGTTTTAGTGTGAGAACCCACCAATTTTGTAAATGTATTTATTCTATACCCTCTATATCACGTACGCAAAGCTCTTCAGTAAAATGAATTGGAGCACTATGACTGATTGGCGTTTGTTTACATTCCTAAAAAATAAGCTAAAATTAGCTGCTTCTCTCTGCCAAGTGATGATAGCTTAGTGGTAGAAACTCTGACTGACA
>CAHIKZ030000767.1:510000-535000 GCA_903632075.3 Acanthosepion pharaonis
TGATGAATTGGATTGTATTTACAATTCCAATGGAATAAATTATGACCATGGAATATTAGTGTTTAAGCCTTTTTATTATATCCTTACTCTGTCCTGGACATTGAGTTCTACCTGGATTCTATCCTCTTGGAATTTTTTTATTCAAAAAATATATATGTATGTGTATGCATGCATGTATTTATATATATTTATATATTTTGCATATGTATGTGTATATTCACCACTAATATTATCTATATATATATATATATATATATATATATATATATATATAGTATGTTATATTATTAAATAATAAACAAATATATATATATATATATATATATATATATATATATATATATATTTAACAGTCATATATATATATATATATATATATATATATATATATATATATATATATATATATATATATGACCATTTATGCTCTTGAAATAATTCAATTGAGCTTTAGGAGAGGAAGGGAAGATTTTATAATTTTTATGGATGTTGCTACTAATGCAATGCTCTTCTACTTGAATCGAGCTCTCCTGATGCCTTTTACATAGTAAAAACATTAAAATTTCCCTTCCGCTCTGCCATGTGATGATAGCTTGGAGATAGAATCTCTGACTGATGCCAAATTGGTCGGGTTTTGATCCCGGATTGAAGCAATCGAATGTCTAGCCACACAGATGAACTATGATACAGCGAAACAGTCTGTCTGTGGATGATTATATATATATATATATATATATATATATTCATACCTTTCCCAAGAGTATTAGCACGTAAGTGAATGCAATGGATTCAACTGGAATTCGAACTCGGCTCTGCGATTCCTCAATCCAAGCCACTATCTATCACTCCACTGTGCCTTCCTCTCCCTCCAGCTATGGGTAAAAGAGCAGGACAGACTGGGTTCTATAGCCTTGGATGGCAACTGGTCTAGGAGAAGGACAACTCTGAATTCAAAATCTGCGGAGGGTCGTTTGGGAACCTGTGGCCCTCGGTGCACCAGGTCTCTGTATTCGTCCCTTCAAAAAGTGTGGATGGTCCTGCACAAGGTCTTCACCACTATAATCAAATCTCATGTGCCGTTGTCGGGCTGTCGGTTTCCTGGAAACTGATCTGCTTCACCCTCATACGTCGAATCTCGATGAGAGAGTTGATTATATTATATATATATATTTGTGTATTTAGGCAGCAATCCTTCTGTCATACACATTTCATTGAATATGACGGTCAAGGTGCTTTTATTTAGTTTTTTTATACAATTTCTCATGCGATATAATAAGTTTTTTCTTTTCGTATGATAAATTATATAAAAACTGTCCAATGTTCTTTTTAGCTGAGCGCTTTCAGCTATACATTTAACCATTTTCAAGGATTTTAACCGTTAAATAAGAAATAGTTTGTTGTATGTATGTTTTATAAAATGTTTTCAATATTTTTCAAGATATTTTGTCCATGTTCAAAGTTAATATTATTAAGTGTTGGTTTTTTTGTTTTTATTAATAAGGCTTCCATTATCTTTAGTCTTTTTTTGTATTTAGATGATGCTATTATATTAGTGTTGTCGACAAGTATGTTACGAATATGTCTGGTAGGTCTCCATGAATATTTAAATGAGATCTGATTGAGCTATGGTCAGAAAGGTGTTAGAGTGCCTCTAACCTTATAGTTAAAATAATAATTCACCTCCTAGAACAAAATTAAATAGGGTGAATATTATTTACGAATTTAAATGCCCATTAAGAAATTGTATTCCTGATCAATCAAAATTCGTAAATAATTACTACATGTTGACATGCAGACTCACTCTACACCTTTCTGACCATAGATCACATATATATATAAAAAGAAAGAATAGTAAGATATATAAGCTAAACATCTCAAAAAAATCTTTAAGTATACAAATAGAAAAAATGCCATAAGAATTTTTTGCCATTAACAATAAAATTTTAAAAATAACCCAGATAACATGCATTTGACGGATGTCAGAATTCATTGAAAAATACATCCCTACCCCTACCTAAACATAACCCCTTTTTCGAACGTAACTAATAACTGATACAACAAAAGTTAATACAAATGAACACGTTACCACCCCTTGTCTGAATGATTGGATTTCTCTGTATCCTTGGGAACACTGAATTATGAATTATTCTGTGGTTTTAAAACTCAGTAAATTTTAAAAAATAAGTTACTCCAAAATTTGCTTGAGGATGAAATAAAACTAATGTTTTTAATTTAATTACAAAATTAAATTCGAGGCTTTCAGCTTCCATTTTTGAAACATGGTTAATACTGTGTAGCGAAAAAAAACTTATTTTAAATCAGTTAATTTATAATATATAATCGACTCTCCCGTCGAGATTCGACGTATGAGGGTCAAGCAGATCAGTTTCCAGGAAACTGACAGCCCGACACCGGTACATGAGATTTGATTATAGTGGTGAAGGCCTCGTGCAGGACCATCCACCCTTTTTGAAGGGACGAATACAGAGACCTGGTGCACCGAATGCCACAAGGTTCCCAAACGACCCTCCGCAGGTTTTGAATTCAGAGTTGTACTTCTCCTAGACCAGTTGCCATCCAAGGCTATAGAACCCAGTCTGTCCTGCTATTTTACCCATAGCTGGAGGGAGAGGAAGAAGATTCACACCTTTCCCAAGGGTATTAGCACGTAAGTGAATGTAATAATATATATATATATATATATATATATATATATATATATATATAATTTATATATATATTATTTACATATATGCACAGTACTTATTGGAAACACTCAATATAAGTAATAGAGCTAACATATTTAGTTGGATGTATGTCTGCGTACATATGAGTGACATTCCAACGACAATTTTTCCTCCCACTACCATAAAAACAATAATATACAGAACCATATGTGTGTGTCAGATTAAATATAAATCCATTACTTCTTTAGAAAGTGCTTTGTTTACATTACAGATATAAAGCTTTTGAGATCAGGTTGAAGAGGATTGTATTACTTAAAAAGGGAAAATAGAACTTAGCTTATCTTTATAGTAGTTATATATATATATATAGTTTGTAGTTGGGATTGTAGTTTGCCATTTAAAGTTGTAATACACAGGAACAAAACGTTCATTTTACAAATGCCACCATAATTTTAAAAAATCACAATTCTTTACATTAAAAGTAATTCGAGGGAGTACTAATAAATGTTGTACAAAATATAAACACACACCAAAAACATTATATTACATCACCAAACTTTATTGAATCCATCCTTAATTCTTAAAGAATCTAATGTCTGTGTGTCTAAAATGAACATTGTATACATAAAAACGTTCCCAAATCAACACACGAAAAAACCACCAAACAATATTTGCTCAATGTTCACAGTTTGGGAAACATCTAGGATGGTTCCCCAACCATTTCATCATTCACATGGTTTTTACCAAGGGAATTTCATTAATTAATTATAATTTTTACCAATTGAATTGCATTGCCAAATGATTTTCATTGCAGCTGATTTTTAGCATGTGAAATGCATTACAAATGTACCATGAGACCTCCATTGCAGATGATTTTTACCATGTGAATTGCATTACAAATGTACCATGAGATTTCCATTGCAGCTGATTTTTACCATGTGAATTGCATTACAAATGTACCATGAGACTTCCATTGCAGCTGATTTTTACCATGTGAATTGCATTACAAATGTACCATGAGACTTCCATTGCAGCTGATTTTTACCATGTGAATTGCATTACAAATGTACCATGAGACCTCCATTGCAGATGATTTTTACCATGTGAATTGCATTACAAATGTACCATGAGACTTCCATTGCAGCTGATTTTTTACCATGTGAATTGCATTACAAATGTACCATGAGACTTCCATTGCAGATGATTTTACCATGTGAATTGCATTACAAATGTACCATGAGACTTCCATTGCAGATGATTTTTACCTTATGAATTGCATTATAAATGTACCATGAGACTTCCATTGCAGATGATTTTTTAGCATGGAAATTTATTACAAATGTACCATGAACCTCCATTGCAGATGATTTTTTACCATGTGAATTGCATTACAAATGTACCATGAGATTTCCATTAGGGCTGATTTTTACCATGTGAATATCATTACAAATGTACCATGAGACTTCCATTATTATGATTTTACCATTATATTCATTTAAATGGACATGAGACTTCCATTGCAGCTGATTTTACCATGTGAATTGCATTACAAATGTACCATGAGACTTCCATTGCAGCTGATTTTACCATGTGAATTGCATTACAAAATACAATGAGATTTCCATTGCAGCTGATTTTTTTACCATGTGAATTGCAAATTACAAATGTACCATGAGACTTAATTAAAGCTGATTTTTACCATGTGAATTTATTACAAATGTACCATGTGACTTCCATTGCAGCTGATTTTTACCATTTTGCATTACAAATGTACCATGAGACTTCCATTGCAGCTGATTTTTGCCATGTGAATTGATTACAAATGTACCATGAGACTTCCATTTGCAGCTGATTTTTACCATTTGAATTGCATTACAAATGTACCATGAGACTTCCATTGCAGATGATTTTTACCTTATGAATTGCATTACAAATTTACCATGAGATTTCCATTGCAGCTGATTTTACCATGTGAATTGCATTACAAATGTACCATGAGACTTCCATTGCAGCTGATTTTTACCATGTGAATTGCATTACAAATGTACCATGTGACTTCCATTGCAGCTGACTTTTTTACCATGGAATTGCATTACAAATGTACCATGAGACTTCCATTGCAGCTGATTTTTTGCCATTTTTTACAAATGTACCATGAGACTTCCATTGCAGCTGATTTTTACCATGTTAATTGCATTACAAATGTACCATGAGACTTCCATTGCAGATGATTTTTACCTTATGAATTGATTACAAATGTACCATGAGATTTCCATTGCAGCTGATTTTTACCATGTGAATTGCATTAAAATGTACCATGAGACTTCCATTGCAGCTGATTTTTACCATGTGAATTGCATTACAAATGTACCATGAGACTTCCATTGCAGCTGATTTTTACCATGTGAATTGCATTACAAATGTACCATGAGACTTCCATTGCAGATGATTTTTACCTTATGAATTGCATTACAAATGTACCATGAGATTTCCATTGCAGCTGATTTTTACCATGTGAATTGCATTACAAAAAACCCATGCAGACTTCATTGCAGCTGATTTTTACCATGTGAATTGCATTACAAATGTACCATGTGACTTCCATTGCAGCTGATTTTTACCATGTGAATTGCATTACAAATGTACCATGAGACTTCCATTGCAGCTGATTTTTGCCATGTGAATTGCATTACAAATGTACCATGAGACTTCCATTGCAGCTGATTTTTACCATGTGAATTGCATTACAAATGTACCATGAGACTTCCACTGCAGCTGATTTTTACCATGTGAATTGCATTACAAATGTACCATGAGACTTCCATTGCAGCTGATTTTTACCATGTGAATTGCATTACAAATGTACCATGAGACTTCCATTGCAGATGATTTTTACCTTATGAATTGCATTATAAATGTACCATGAGACTTCCATTGCAGCTGATTTTTACCATGTGAAATGCATTACAAATGTACCATTAGACCTCCATTGCAGATGATTTTTACCATGTGAATTGCATTACAAATGTACCATAAGATTTCCATTGCAGCTGATTTTTACCATGTGAATTGCATTACAAATGTACCATGAGACTTCCATTGCAGCTGATTTTTACCATGTGAATTGCATTACAAATGTACCATGAGACTTCCATTGCAGCTGATTTTTACCATGTGAATTGCATTACAAATGTACCATGAGACTTCCATTGCAGCTGATTTTTACCATGTGAATTGCATTACAAATGTACCATGAGACTTCCATTGCAGCTGATTTTTACCATGTGAATTGCATTACAAATGTAACACATGAGACTTCCATTGCAGATGATTTTACCTTATGAATTGCATTATAAATGTACCATGAGACTTCCATTGCAGCTGATTTTAGCATGTGAATTGCATTACAAATGTACCATGAGACTTCCATTGCAGCTGATTTTTACCATGTGAATTGCATTACAAATGTACCATGAGACTTCCATTGCAGCTGATTTTTTACCATGAAAATTGCATCACAAATATACCATGAGACTTCCATTGCAGATGATTTTACCATGTGAATTGCATCACAAATGTACCATGAGACTTCCATTGCAGATGATTTTTACCATGTGAATTGCATTACAAATGTACCATGAGACTTCCATTGCAGCTGATTTTTACCATGTGAATTGCATCACAAATGTACCATGAGACTTCCATTGCAGATGATTTTTACCATGTGAATTGCATCACAAATGTACCATGAGACTTCCATTGCAGATGATTTTTACCATGTGAATTGCATTACAAATGTACCATGAGACTTCCATTGCAGATGATTTTTACCATGTGAATTGCATTACAAATTTACCATGAGGCTTCCATTGCAGATGATTTTTACCATGGGAATTTTATTAGTGGGATTTCTAGGGAAAATCAAGGCAAAATAGTGACAGATCTGGAATTAAAGTATTACTCACCAAATAGGGCCATTATTATTATTATTATCATTATTATTATTATTATTATTATTATTATTATATTCTCTTAAATGGACAGTTATCTACTTGTAAAATTCATATTTTATGAATAACTTCTAAATTTCATCTCTACCACATGTTAAGATATAATGAGTTGTGAAATACTGTATAAAATCAAGCAGTTAGCCTTGAAAGACAATCTACATGTGTTAAACTAAAAACAAAGATAATGACTCCATAAACACTAATATAAAGGACATTTAATCAACTTATCTACTGAAACATTCATACCTTGTGATTCCCATTTTGGTTTACCTGATTCACAATTTGATTTAGGTGATTCACATTTTGGTTTACGTGATTCACAATTTGATTTACGGGATTCCCATTTTGGTTTACGTGATTCACGATTTGATTTACGTGATTCACAATTTGATTTACATAATCCACAATTTGATTTATGTGATTCCCATTTTGGTTTATGTGATTCACAATTTGATTTACGTGATTCACAATTTGATTTACATAATTCCCAAGCGCAATCAAACAGAAAATTAGGAGCATAGGTCACTCAGTTGGAATCAAGTAAGTATTCTCAGTATCTGTCTATATTTCTGAGATGAGGTATTATGTACACTATTTACATTATTAGGACTACTGTCCTCATCTTTGTTGCCATATTTATCACAACTAATAGATGGATAGATAGATAGATCTGTCTATATTTCTGAGATGAGGTATTATGTACACTATTTACATTATTAGGACTACTGTCCTCATCTTTGTTGCCATATTTATCACAACTAATAGATGGATAGATAGATAGATAGATAGATCTGTCTATATTTCTGAGATGAGGTATTATGTACACTATTTACATTATTAGGACTATTGTTCTCATCTTTGTTGCCATATTTATCACAACTAATAGATGGATAGATAGATAGATAGATAGATGATAGATCTGTCTATATTTCTGAGATGAGGTATTATGTACACTATTTACATTATTAGGACTACTGTCCTCATCCTTGTTGCCATATTTATCACAACTAATAGATGGATAGATAGATAGATAGATAGATAGATCTGTCTATATTTCTGAGATGAGGTATTATGTACACTATTTACATTATTAGGACTACTGTCCTCATCTTTGTTGCCATATTTATCACAACTAATAGATGGATAGATAGATAGATCTGTCTATATTTCTGAGATGAGGTATTATGTACACTATTTACATTATTAGGACTACTGTCCTCATCTTTGTTGCCATATTTATCACAACTAATAGATGGATAGATAGATAGATAGATAGATAGATCTGTCTATATTTCTGAGATGAGGTATTATGTACACTATTTACATTATTAGGACTATTGTCCTCATCTTTGTTGCCATATTTATCACAACTAATAGATAGATAGATAGATAGATAGATAGATAGATAGATCTGTCTATATTTCTGAGATGAGGTATTATGTACACTATTTACATTATTAGGACTACTGTCCTCATCCTTGTTGCCATATTTATCACAACTAATAGATAGATAGATAGATAGATAGATCTGTCTATATTTCTGAGATGAGGTATTATGTACACTATTTACATTATTAGGACTATTGTCCTCATCTTTGTTGCCATATTTATCACAACTAATATATAGATAGATAGATAGATAGATAGATAGATAGATAGATAGATAGATCTGTCTATATTTCTGAGATGAGGTATTATGTACACTATTTACATTATTAGGACTACTGTCCTCATCCTTGTTGCCATATTTATCACAACTAATAGATAGATAGAAAAATAGATAGATAGATAGATAGATAGATAGATCTGTCTATATTTCTGAGATGAGGTATTATGTACACTATTTACATTATTAGGACTACTGTCCTCATCTTTGTTGCCATATTTATCACAACTAATAGATGGATAGATAGATAGATCTGTCTATATTTCTGAGATGAGGTATTATGTACACTATTTACATTATTAGGACTACTGTCCTCATCTTTGTTGCCATATTTATCACAACTAATAGATAGATAGATAGATAGATAGATAGATAGATAGATAGATCTGTCTATATTTCTGAGATGAGGTATTATGTACACTATTTACATTATTCGGACTATTGTCCTCATCTTTGTTGCCATATTTCAACCACTTGAAAAAGGCCGGAGCATAAAACGGCCGAAACATTGTAATAAATATGGCGACAAAGATGAGCACAATAGTCTGAATAATGTAAATAGTGTAAGTATTCTCAACATCCTCCTGTAGAACCTCATCTCTGTTACCCCCAACCTCCTCTTTCATATAGAAGGACTGACATTGTATAGCAGTTCAGCACTGTTTTCTTTGTTTCTAATGATATTTTACGGTTTCTTAATTCTTTAGTTTTAGTTTTTTTGGAAGGTATTTTTGCTATTTCAATCTGCCTTTGGATTTTGGTGTCAGTTCTTTCACCATCTGTTGAAACATTTGCCACTAAACTTGTTGAAAAACAAATATTTGCTCTGTAAAAAAAAAAGTCCTCCTTTTAAGTTACAAATTGAAGATACCAAAAACAAACAAGTACTAAAAATTTAAATATCTGGCAAGTGTTTTAACGGGCACTGAAATTGGGATAGCGAAAGGTGCCTTCTCAAAAAGCCAAGCAAAGTATTAAGAAACAGAAAAAAAATTAATTAGAAACAAATAAAGAGTACTGAACCATTATGTAATATCTTAGCAAATTCTATTGGTCTTTTCCTGGCATTTCAGCTTCAGTCACTTTCCCATCGCTGTAATGTAGCTTACCTGTGCCTTTTCTATAAATAATTTCATGCTAATTGTTCTGATGAACTTTTCTCTGTGATACCTAGACTTTATGAATTTAAGTGCAGTACTAGATTGGCCCCAAAGCCTCATCATTTTATAGTTGAATTAGCTACATGTAACCATAAGTTCTATGTTAATATGGCTTAAATGAGTCTCTATTACTCAGACGTCATTCGTACCATTCAAGAAACTGCTGGTTCAATCTGCCGTTCTTGTTTTCTGCACACTTCAAAACATAAACCCGTCTTATTCCTTCTCACTGCTTCAGCCTTCTTTTATTAGGCCAACACCACGGTTTACCAACCAATCAGCATTCTTCGCTTTTATTCTCAGTTATCCAGGTAAATAGCCTCCTCCACTTTGACCAATCAGCACACAACTTGAACATCAAACTGTACAAAAATCAGCATATGACTTGCACATCAAACTGTACAAAAAACCCTCATTATCACACATACTGCTGGAATGCTATATGGGAGAATAATGCCATTTCAAGGAGCAAAATTGCCGATGCCACATGCCACATATTGAGGTAAGACCCTTATTTTCCTTTGTACCAAATGCAAGCCACTCTGGTTCACTTGCCTCTACAAGACTGTTTACCGCAGTTAATAGTTTGTTTTCTTGCACTTCTTGCTCTTGGAACGCTCTTCCAGCTCAATCTTTTCCAGCCAACTTTGATTTTCCAAAACTTAAATTCAATGCCAATCATTATCTACCCCATTCTTGATTACTCTTCTATTGCACTAGCTCCTTAATAATGTTTCTCACTTTTTTATTGTCCTTACTGACTCAGTAACCCCCTTGCACCTTAGTGGCTTTACTACCTTGCTTGGAGTTTAATAATTTAAAAAAAAATAACACAAAAATAAAAATAGCAGAAGTTCTTTCTTTTCTTTTTTTCTCCATATCTCGTTCTCTGATGAAACTTTAATTTTTAAAGGGAGACATGTTAGATTGATAAATATTTTCTATTTGTTCTTTATTCTATTGTAGGGATACAAAAGGCAATTATCTCCCTTTCGCTGAGATAATGTCATGCAGGTCATGTGATGGTCGGTGAGCGGCATCAGGGTATAGAGTGATGAAAGGCAGTTGCACTATAAAGCCTGGAGAAGAAGGACATCTCTAGGCCTCAGTGGTAGGTCTAACAGGAACAAAACATATGACTTTATCAGCTTCATAGAGAAACCAGTGTACCTCCAGTTTTTCCTTTGAGGAATATTATAAAAAAAACTCCTTTTTTTTTAAACACTACTTGTTCTTACCTCCACAGATTAAACATGGTTTTGTTGAAAGAAGTAAGAATTATTTTCCTGGGGTATGCTAAAGGAGAAGGTGTACTCAATGAAAATCACAGATGCAACACACTTGATTGAATGCATAAAGAGTGAATGTGCTGAAATTGACTGCAATGTGAAGTTATTGCATTGAGTTCACATGAATCTTGCAAAGTGCATCAATCTTTGCATTACAAATGATGGAGATCATATCAAAGATGTTATTTGTTAATATTCCAATTCAGTAAAATGTTGAAAATGTTATTTCTTTAAAAATATGTATTTTTGCCTATGTGTCCAGACTTGAGACTGTATATGTATATATAAATATATGTACGACATAGTATCATAAAAGACTCTTGGAGAGCAAAGCATGTTTCTCATTCCTTTTTCTTACAGTTATTCTGTCTGTGAAATACAGTGTTATTATATCATGTATATAATAATGCCAATAATGGGGGAATTGCAAATAGGAGAATAAACTTTTCTACCATAGTGTGCCCATTACTATAATATATATATATATATATATATATATATATATATATATATATATATATTATAATTTTTCTTTTTAAAAATATGAGTCCATCACAACACAGAAAATTTCCATGTTTCAAAACTGAGACTAAATTTATAAATTTAATTATAAAATTAAACTTAAAATCCATAGTCTCATTCCACTGTCAAATGATACAACTCACTGAAGTAAGTATATTGGATACATAAGCTGTCTAGGAAAATTAAAACCCAACCACTCTTAAATTAAAATAGATTTTCCTTAACCTTAACAACTCATAATATCAATATTGTCTGTGCTTATAAATTAAATAAATTTCTTTTAAATTTTATTCCTAACATCGCTTGACAATGGAACGAGACTATGGATTTTAAGTTTAATTTTTATAATTAAATTTATAAATTTAGTTTCAGTTTTGAAACATGGAAATTTTCTGTGTTGCAATGGAATCATATTTTTAAAAAGAAAATAATTATAATATTTCACTCTACTGTTGGCATCAAGCACTTTTTTTAAAAATAAAATAATTGCTAAGAACACCAGATTGTAACTCTTACTGTTTCTTTCTTATTATTTTAACACACACATATACATATATATATATATATATATATATATATATATATATATATATATATATATATATATATACATATATATATATATATATAGTTAAATTCCCAGATCAATTCTGTGGACAAGACAAATTGGTATAAGATGACAACTGGAAAAAAATCTTAGGTTTTGCCAACACGTTTTGTCTCTTTGACTTTTTCAAGGTGAAAATGAAATTGAAATGTTTTTGTTGTTATAACTACATTACAAAAACCAAATTTAAAAAAACATTAATCTGGAAATTTAACTATATTATCGACATGGAAAGTAAAAAAAACTCTTAGTAAAAAGGAAATTTACATTAACCAGAAAGAGGCTTATGCAGAAGCATCTCCCACTTTTTTAAATTTGGATTTTGTAATGTAACTATAACAACAAAAATATTTTGATTTCATTTTTGCCCTGAAAAAGTCGAGATGAAATGCATCGGCAAAAACTAAGATTTTTTTTTTCCAATTGTCATCTTATACCATATATATGTGTGTGGAGAGAGAGAGAGATTAAGATATGAAGTTATTGCTGTACCTATATTAATCTGCAAAATGTGTTTCTTGGTTTGAAACAGATGTTGACAGAGATGCAGAAGTGTTAATAGGATCTTCATTTGCAGAATTTAAAACATGATTGAATCCAAATTCATGGCTCTTATTCTGCAGTGCATTCATAATTTTTTATTTTCTTTACTTTTTTTTAACCAATTGTCTAACATGTTCTTTGAATGTGTGCAAATGTTGTTGCTTATTCTGTTTTGCATATATTGTTTTAAAAAAGACTTAAAAATACTTACTCGGCAACATTTATTTTCTTTTATGTTTCTAACAAAGGCCAAAGACATTATTTGATTAATTAACTAGTTTTTCACTCCCTTCTCACAGCATTCTCAAAAGCGACATTGTTACTAAGAACTCAGCTAAGGTCAGCACTGCTCTGTGTAGTCAAGGGGATGGCTTAGTGGTGGATTGTTGAACTAGAGACAGTAAGTTCTGCTGTTCAAATTCCAGAGTTAGCACCGGCTTTGAAATTCCAAAATGAACAGTTATAATTCTTCAATTTATTGATTTTAACACAATCTTTTATCTGAGATATTAGATATTCTTCAGCTAGTTACCCAGTATAGCTTAAATATGGGATAATGCCAAATGCATGGACCTCCCAGTGAGAATCAAACCCACTGATAAGTCATAATTAGTCTAGTGCAACAAGCTTGCTAACCATTACTCCATATAGAAGCGCGCAGGTATTCTTCAACCATTTTGGGTTTTTACTATAGGACCCTTTGCCAAATTACATTTCATAATACTTTGGTTTGAGATTTTTATTTTACTATTCATTGCAAACTGAATTTGCTCGTATTTTAACTCAACTGTATTTAATAGCAAAAGTGATGTAAACATAGTCAGTCAGTTATGTGCCATACATAATACACACTTAGGCAATCATGTATCTTTCAATACATGACTGACGAGGCAGATTTTTTCCCACAGTAGGTTGCCATTTCTTTGTGCAGTACACCAGTTGCCATCCAAGACTATAGAACCCAGTCTGTCCTGCTATTTACCCATAGCTGGGGTGGGAGAAGAAGAGGATTCATACCTTTCCCAAGGGTATTAGCACGTAAGTGAATGCAATGGATTTGACTGGAATTCGAACTCGGCTCACCAACAAAACATTTTTAAAGCAAAAGCAGTTGGCATCCAAGGCTATAGAACCCAGTCTGTCCTGGGGGAGGGAGAAGAAGAGGATTCATACCTTTCCCAAGGGTATTAGCACGTAAGTGAATGCAATGGATTGCAATGGAATTTGAACTGGCTCACCAACAAAACATTTTAAAGCAAAGCAGTTGGCATCAAGGCTATAGAACTTGGTCTGTCCTGCTATTTACCCATAGCTGGGGAGGAGAAGAAGAGGATTCATACCTTTTATTAGCAGCAAGTGAATGCAATGGATTTGACTGGAATTCGAACTCGGCTCACCAACAAAACATTTTTAAAGCAAAAGCAGTTGGCATCCAAGGCTATAGAACTTGGTCTGTCCTGCTATTTACCCATAGCTGGGGAGGGAGAAGAAGAGGATTCATACCTTTCCCTAGGATATTAGCACGTAAGTGAGTGTAATAGATTCAATTGGAATTTGAACTCGGCTCTCCGATTCCTCAATCCAAGCTGCTATCCATTACTCCACCGTGCCTCCTGGTGGAGATATAGACAAAAAGAAAAAGAATCTAAATAAAATCAACTAGCTTATGTGCACAAAACACATATTAAAAAAAATAATTTTAAATTATCAGCGTCTCTCTTTCATTTATGGCCATGTGTTGTCGTATTAGCATAAATATAAAATTAGTCCAGTGAACTCTTACACAAAAAACTTTTTCCATTTAATCATACTTCTTTCCCCTAAGATTGTTCTTGATGGCAGAGTAATGGATAGTGGCTTGGATTGAGGAACCGGAGATCCAAGTTCAAATTCCAGTTCATTAGATTCACTTACACACTAATACCCTTGGGAAAGGTATGAATCCAACTCTTCTCCCCCCAGCTATGGGTAAATAGTTGAACAGACTGGGTTTTATAGCTTTGTGTGTTAACCAGTCTGAGAGGAGGAAAACTCTGAATTCAAAACTGTATGTAACGCTGGTGATTATTCGTATTCACCCAATGATCGCTAATATTCACTTACGAGCTAATACCCTTGGGAAAGGTATGATTCCAATGCTCCTCCCTCTTTCAGCTATGAGTAAATAGTAGAATAGACTGGGTTTTATAGCCTTGGGTGGCAACCTGTCTAGGAGAAGGAAAACTGTATGTAGCCCTGGCAAAGCAAATACTATGCAGCTAAGTAAACGATCATTCGCATTGATTCAATGATCACTACTATTCACTTACAAGCTAATACCCTTGGGAAAGGTATGAATCCAACATTTCTCCCCCTCTCAGTTATGGGTAAATAGTAGAACAGACTAGGTTCTATAGCCTTGGGTGGCAACCTGTCTAGGAGAAGAAAAACTCTGAATTCAAAACTCTATGCAGCTAAGGAAAGTATTATACACATTGACTTGACGATCTTGGCTACGGTCAAGTCTTTTTTTCTATATATAACAGGATGTTCTGTTATTTTAAACTGGACAAATAAAATGGCATAATTTTTTTATGTTTTATTGATTTATATATTATTGTACCTTTGCCAAATACAATGGACAGTCAATGAAGATGATGATGGTGATGATGGTGATGATTTCTACTAGCTGAGTTATCTTCAGAAGTTCTTCAATGTTGATATGATCAGACAACCTATGGTTTGCCATGGACCTCATGAGATGATTTGGAAGGGTCTCAATTCATTAGCTTAAAGTTGAGGTCCAGTTATCGACTATGATTCCATGAGGAACAACGAGCGATGTATAGGTTTTCTAGGTCTTAATTTTGATGCTATAAAGTATCTGATTAGATGTAAATAGTTTTTTTTTTATTCCACCCAAAGCTGATCCTGTGTTGAACAACGGCTCTCTAACAAGAATAATAATTTTATATTTACAACATTCTAAAAACTAATACAATTAGAACTAGTGTAGACGCTCGGGTGTCCCACATTAAAACCAGCCTTGTGTCACATGACATCACCATGCGAAGACGAGTAAATACCTACTATTAGAACTAATTTGATTTGGTTGGTTTATTTTGTTTTACAGATATCAACCTCAATAGGCTATTTAATGCTGACAAGATTTTTAGGATTGATTCATATGAATAGAATATGTATTCTTTGGTTTAGATTGGTTTGGTTTATTTTGTTTTACAGATATCAACCTCAATAGGCTATTTAATGCTGACAAGATTTTTAGGATTGATTCATATGAATAGAATATGTATTCTTTGGTTTAGATTGGTTTGGTTTATTTTGTTTTACGGCATATCAACCTCAATGGGTTATTTAATGCTGACAAGATTTTTAGGATTGATTCATATGAATAGAATATGTATTCTTTGGTTTAGATTGGTTTGGTTTATTTTGTTTTACAGCATATCAACCTCAATAGGCTATTTAATGCTGACAAGATTTTTAGGATAGGTTCATATGAATAGAATATGTATTCTTTGGTTTAGATTGGTTTGGTTTATTTTGTTTTATGGCATATCAACCTCAATAGGCTATTTAATGCTGACAAGATTTTTAGGATAGGTTCATATGAATAGAATATGTATTCTTTGGTTTAGATTGGTTTGGTTTATTTTGTTTTACAGATATCAACCTCAATAGGCTATTTAATGCTGACAAGATTTTTAGGATTGATTCATATGAATAGAATATGTATTCTTTGGTTTAGATTGGTTTGGTTTATTTTGTTTTACGGCATATCAACCTCAATAGGCTATTTAATGCTGACAAGATTTTTAGGATAGGTTCATATGAATAGAATATGTATTCTTTGTAAGAAATCAGTTTGTAGATCAGGGATCATTAACGTATTTTTATAAAGTGGGATTTTGTCAAAAGTCAAATGTCTTGCGGGTAATTTTTTTTTTTTTTTTTTTCAAAAATGTATTGCTGGTATTTTTACAATAAAAATCTATTTTTATCCTTTCATAGAGCTTTGACCCCAGTTTGATCAATAGCTGGGACTCTAACAGGTGCTACCACGAGGTCAAGGTGGACCTGGGAACAACAGCAATTAGGAGGCGGTTTCACATTCCTCAAAACGTCTCAATCAGAGGCCTTGCTGCCAGATGTAGTTTATCATCATACCTAGGACACAATCAGAACTAATGCAATGCAATATTTACCAACTTATAAAGAAATAAATGTGAAAATTTTCATTCATAAATTTGTAAACATTTACTAAATAATTAAATTATTAATTAATGTGAACCAGTTATAAGGAAATCCTTATTATTTACAATTTTGTAAAGTTTGAATCGATCAGCAATTAGCCAGTATTTTGCCAAAAGAGAGAGAAAGAGAGAGTGAGAGATAGGCATATATATATATATATATATATATATATATATATATATATATATATAATATTACATGTAAAGATTACTTAACTTTGAAATATCAATTTTATCCTGACTTCAAAGTTTCATGGTAAAATTTCTTGGTAAATTCTTCAGGGGGTTCCTGAAGACTGGAAATTTTACCAAGAAATTTTACCAAGAAACTTCGTAGTTGGGATAAAATTGATATATATATATATATATATATATATATATATATATATATATGAATTGGGATCAAATATAGATGTGAATCTGAAAGAATGATAAGATAAAAATCAAAGAGGAAATGTTTATCAATCTAACATGTTTCACTTTTATTACAGCTTTGTCAGAGAATGAGAAAAATATTTCTTCATATCTCATTCTCTGATGAAGCTTTAACATAAGTTAAACATATGAGATTGATAAACATTTCATATTTGTTCTTTATCTTGTCATATACAAGGCAGTTGGGTAAATTGTTGATAAGAGAAACCCGGATATAAGAGAGATTTTCTCTTGTCCAAAATTAGAGCCTGTGTTAATGTGTATAAAATAGACCAAACCCTGATATAAGAGAAACCCGGATATAAGAGACTTCTTCTCTGGTCCCGACAAATCTCTTATATCTGGGTTACACTGTATTTTATATTTTTAATTTCACATATGCTCCTTGTTTGTTTTTGATTTCGTCAACTGCACAATATATTAGGTTCAGTCAGGCACTATCTGTAAGAAAAAAAGCGCCATGACGCAATTCACTCTACCAGAAATTTGGAAACTGCATGCTGCACTGCTTGGCATTTGCACCAGAAGCTCCAATACAAACATTTCAGGGTGTTTTTGTAGCAATCTGAGGACAGTGCAGAGGATTTGAAATGAGTTGGATGAGTCTAATGGTGATTATGAAGGTGCTTGGAGTGATCAATAGCGATGGTGACATTATGCCTCCATTCATCTCCCCACAGGGCATCAGACTCAACATGGAGGTCGACATCAAGTGCCTTGAGACGGTAGTGCTGCTCTGGGTCAAGAGGGTGGTCGCTGGAAGACCCAATGTCTGGCAACATGTCTCTGCTCCATACCACACAAGCAGAAGAACCCAGTCATTCCAATAAATGATATAATAGATAGTGTTTATTATTTTTGTTGTCAATTCTCAAGAACAAAGAAAATGTATAAATTCACTTTAATATGTTTAGGTTTTTAAAATTTTAATCATCTCTTTTAAAACAATAAACATTGCTAAGGAGTGAAGGTAGTTAAAATAATAGCAGTGTCAACAGGAAAAAAAAACTTCCTTTACACGCATAGGTTTTCCCTTCACACTACTATTATTTTAACTACCTTCACTCCTCAGCAATATTTGTTTTAAAAGTGATGATTAGAATCATAATAAAACCTAAACATGATGAAAGTGAATTTATACATTGTTCTTAAAAATTGACAACAAAAATATTAAACATTATTTATTAGATTGTTTATTTACAAGAATAATTTTGTATTTACAACATTCTAAAAACTAATTCAATTGTATTAAAACTAATACGATGCAATATTTATCATTTACCAATTAATAACGAAATATGAAAATTTTTATTCATAAATTTATAAATATTTACTAAATTATTAAAATATGTGAACCAGCCATAAGGAAATCCTTATTTACCATTTTTTAAAATTTGAATCAATTGGCAAATAGTCAATGTTTTGCTAACCATTCCAATAAACAATCTAATGAACAGTGTTTAATATTTTTGTTGTAAATTCTCAAGAACAAAGAAAATGTATAAATTCACTTTAATATGTTTAGGTTTTTAAAATTTTAATCATCACTTTTAAAACACTAAACATTGCCAAGGGAGTGAAGGTAGTTAAAATAATAGCAGTGTCAATGGAAAAAAACATCTTTTTTGGCACTACGTCTTTTTGTGGGCATGTTTATCCATGTTTGCCAAAAGATTCTTCCTTTTTGTCAACCCTATATAAATGTCTTACATGGAATTAAACTAATTAGCTGAGTGATTATTACCCTAACAAAAGTAAATATTGCCATAAACATAATTATTATTTCTTTAATTTTTTTTGTTATTATATTTTTAAAAAGGCATGTGGTGATAGAAAGATTATTAATAATATGTAATATATTTCCAAGATTACTTTTATATGTATACTAGCAGTAGAGCCAGGTGTTGCCCGGCGATGTAACAGTAAGAGATAGATCAAGTATCAACCATCATAAAGACTGAAAAATAAAATTGACAAAGATTATTGTTTAAGGTTGACGGACACGCATTAGTTTTTAGTTTTTGTTTTTTTGTTTTTTTTTATGAATTGGTCAAACCCAAACTCAAACAAAAACATTGTTTTCAATCGTTATGAGTCTATCGATTGAATAGAATTTTATTATAAACAATTGTCTTGTAAATGGAATTTTTAAAGCATTCTGAATGTAAAAATAAAGAAAAAAGTGTGCAAGAAACACTACTTCCCAAAAAAAGTGAAGTTTTGTTGAAATCGGTTGAAAAATGTAGGAAATCCGATCCCATATGTAAAGAAACACAGACACACACACATACACACACACACACACACACACACACACAAACAACCTGGGTTTTATAATAAGTATAACTTGATGTGAGTTGTCCCCCTTTCATTCTGGCGACAGAATCGTGTTTGATCGTGTTTTCAAATTGATTTTGTGCAAAAACAATTGTGTTTTTCCAATTTTTGGCACTGTCAGAACCACCGCAAGGTAATTTTACGTAGTCCTGTGAAGTTTTGTTGAAATCAGTTGAAAAATGTAGGAAATCCGATCCAATATATAAACGTACAGACACATACACACACACACACAATCTGCGTTTTATAATAAGTAAGATTTTGGAGAATCTCAATGTTTTTGACTTAGTTGGGGATGTAAACCTGAAAATAAATTTGGCAACACCACCACGCCCAAACTTAAGCCTTTTGTGTGTGTATATGTGTGTTGTGTGCACTGAGTTCTGTCAGGGTTTTTTTTCCATTACTGATTCCCATGTGGCATCAATTGATGTGCTTATAGGAGGCACTATCTACAAAATCTACAAAAATCTCACTCACTTTCTCATTCTCTCTTTCACTTTCACTCACTCACTCACTCACTCTCTCTCTCTCTCTCTCTCTCTCTCTCTCTCACTTTTGTCCTCTTTTCTTTTACTCTTAAAAATCTAAAAAAAAAAAGCAATTAAAGAAAAATTCCCATCTTAATATCTGACAAGCAACATTAATAGGCTTTGTTCAAATTAAAATACCTTTGGAGCCTAAACTGACTGATTTGATTATGATAAATACACTTTCAACATTATATTAATGTATTGTTTCTCTGTCTATTCTCTCTCTATCTGCATATATATATATATATATATATATATATATATATATATATATATATATATATATATTTTGATTATATATATTTTGATTATATATATATATATATATATATATATATATATATATATATTTTGATTATAGATATATATATATATTTGATTATATATATATATATATATTTTGATTATATATATATTCCCAACAGGATAGAATGCATGTAGAGCTTAATGTACAAGACAGAGCAAGAATATAATATAAAAGTCTCAAACACTAATATTCCATGCTTATAATTTATTACATTGGTATCATAATTACAATCCAATTCATCAGACCTACTTCCATACTTGTAGGTCTGATGAATTGGCTCATGATTACAATTCCAATGTAATAAATTATAACCATGGAATATTAGTATTTGAGCCTTATCTATCTATCTATCTATCTATCTATCTATCTATCTATCTATATATATATTTGTGTTTCCAACAAGAATTTTCCTCAAGGTATCTTGTAAATCATGGGTGGCTAGATGTCTTTTATGGAATTTGATCTGTGAAATGTGAGGATTCATCTGCTTGTGTGGTATGGAGCAGAGTCCTGTTGCCAGACATCGGGTCTTCCAGCAGCCACCCTCTTGACCCAGAGCAGCACTACCTCCTCAAGGCACTTGATGTAGGTCTCCATGTTGAGTCTGATGCCCTGTGGGGGAGATGAATGGAGGAATAACATCACCATCACTAGTGATCACTCCAAGCACCTTCATAATCACCATTAGACTCATCCAACTCATTTCAAATCCTCTGCACTGTCCTCAGATTGCTACAAAAACACTCTGAAATGTTTGTATTGGTGCTTCTGGCATGAATGCCGATCCTTTTTTATATTAAATGTACAATGTATTAGATGTTCAGTCCTTATTGCTAGCAAGTACCTTCAGTAAAAACATTTACCATCCTCAGGCATAGATGTTATTTTTTCTCTATTTCTGGTAATTTTGGCTAAAATTCCAAGACAAAAATGAAAGTGATACTTGTCAAAAGATGTTTTATTAAAAAGTGTGCTATTATTAATATTAATATTATTATTCAAAAATCTAGCGTGACATTACTGCACATTCAAAAAAATTCTTAACTGTTAATAATAGCACACTTTAATTATAATTTTATAATTACGGATTATAACCATTAAAATGGTCAAGCTCAAATTGGCTTTGTGCTGAGTTAGAATGACCAAACTACTTATTTCATGAGTAGGGCTGCCAAAAACATGTCTGAACAGTGTTGTTAGGTGGAAAGAACAAGCTTTAGTCCTTTCTGGAAGTGTGGTCATAAAATTGTGCAAGTGACCAAAATCTCTTTCTGGTTTCTTTATTACTTGCATCATGGGAAAAAATTTTTTTTTATTATTTTATTTATTTTATTTCATTTCCCCACAATACGAACCCTTTACTTGACAGATGTGCCTGCCTTTTCAATGTCTTCAAAATTTCTGACAGAATTCCATTCATCTGGGGGTTTTGTCCGCCTACAACTCAACCATACAACATTATTTTCATATGCACTTCCATTAACATCGTCTGTATCATGTGAATCCTTTGTTTGTTTTTACATAAACTTCAATTGAGCTGTTGTGCTTTGATGAATACAGATGGTACATCCTATTGTGTGCATGTGGGATTAGAGGCAAAGACTGCCTAGTTCCCTTCGCCTTACCATTAGATATGTTCCAGCCATCAAGGAACACTCTGATTCTACCCATATTCATGATATAGATAAGTGAAGCCTGAAGGAGTGGGTCTGTTGGAATTAGACAATAAGTTTTTTATAGATCAATCCCGACCACTTTCTGTCATCCATTTGCTTAACCCTTTCACTGCTACTCATTTGCCCAGTGCTGCCCCCATCCGGCCAGCGATTTATAAAGAAAATGCCAAATTTAAACCTACATATTTTATTACACAGAAAACTGGCACCAGTGTGTTTTACAGCATTCCATTTTCATGGATATACCTGGGAATGACTTACTATATCAGTAATGGGTATACACATGATATCTTTTGAAGCATTATCCTTTGTGATTTTACGATAGATTGCGCAACGGGACACTCATAACAGTGGTATGCAAAAAAACGTAAGTTTCCATACTTAGCCAACTGGAGCAAGATAAGAAAAACGAAGATCTCCGTAGTTAGCAGCGGAAGTGTTAAGCCCGCCAATCACGTGTTTTTTTCCCATGTCTCTTTCCCTCTATTTGACCCGTGAGTATCAGATTCTCCAGGCCCTCCTTCCTCATTATGTGTTCCAGAAACTGCCTCTTCCTGATGTTAACTGAAGTTTCTGGGACACATAATGAGGAAGGAGGGCCTAGAGAATCTGATACTCACGGGTCGAATAGAGGGAAAGAGAGACAAGAGAAAACAACGCATTACGTACTTGGCAGGCTTAAGCAAGTGGATGACAGAATGTGGTCTGGGGGAGAAAGCAGAGGGAAGGAACTTCCTGAGAGTTGCAAGGGATGGGGAGAAGTGGAGGTCCATGATCGCCTACGTCCTGAAAGGACATGGCACATAAAAAGAAGAAAGGAAGAACAAGTGCCAAGAGAAGGCAGTAATATAATCACTATTTGATATCAATTTTCAAATTTAGCTTAAGTCAGTTGATTTTATGACATGTCTCTTTCATATCAACTCCTATATGGGTCATTTAATGCCAAAATTTAAATTTTCTTGGGAGCATTAGTAATTTCTTTTACAAAAATGTATTGCTGGTAATATTTTCTGTGAAAATTTATTGCTTTAATTTTTCTATAAAAATATTTATAATTTCATAGTGTTTTGACTCGAGTCTGGGGTTTAACTATTTGCCCATAGCTGGGACCCTAACAGATGCTGCCACCATGGGTCAGGGTGCACCTGCAGCAATTAAGAGGTGGTTTCATGCTTCTCAAAACCTCCTGATCAGGGGCCTTGCTGCTAGAAGTAGTTATTCGTTATATCCTGGATGGGTATTTAATGTCAAATTTTCATATAGGGAACACAGTGAGGATCAAACTCAGTAATAACCATCGATCAAACTAATCTCACATCACTACCTCACATCAAGTTAATAATAGCTTATGTTATGCTGTCAAAAGTTTGTTAAGCCCTTACTAGTATCAGTTTTCACATGTTAAAATTTAAATATAGTTTGCCCGTTATATTAATATGCAGCCTTATTAGGGGGATCATTTTATTACTTAATAACAATATGAAACTGATCCCTCACTTTATACCCAGTAGAATCTTCTATCAATGTAAGTTTGTTTATCTATGATGTTTATGGCCATATCACATTGAAAAATCAGTTCTTGTTCGATCATCAAAGTTAAGCAATGTTGAGACAGATCAGAAATTAGATGGGTGACTGCTGGGACATACCAGGTACTGTAAGCTATGTGACAAGCCAGTGATGGACACAACCTCTCTACTTATACTAATAGAAGGTGCTTCGGAAATGACAGCTTGCAAAACCTGTCCAATCTGTCAAAAAGGATGCTCTAAACACTATTATTTGTTTTTCACATGTTCATATTAAGTTTTCCAGTTGTATAAATGTGTAGTACTAAAGAAAAATCAGTTTATTAGTACTTGATGTTATAAACATGTATATAGTAAAACAGAAGAACAAACAAAAAAACAGTACCACCAGTAAGGCAATAGGAAAAGAAAACAAGAATTGTAAATATAAAATTCTTTTGTATTGACAATACACACATGTAATCAGAATGTCTCTAAATGTAGGCAAAGGATGTGGCTTTGAAGGAAGGGCAGAGTTGGTAAGGCCTGGAGTTGTTGTGTTTTGGCAGGTTGGTTGACCAAGGTAATGGTGATGACAGTCAAGAGAGAACTTGAGTGAATTAGTGAAGCTTGATGTTTGCCATGAATTTGACTTTCACTATACAGAGGATCTGAGTGGAATGTCTCTTTGGGCATGGTGTGGGTGGGTCTTGAATGGATATATGTGTTGATTCGGTTGACTGAATTCACAGTAGTAACACTGAGAACCTACAGAATTGACAGCTAACCTGTTGGCCACATTCTTCTCCATTGGTTATGAGTGGCTTTCTTAAAAGCAAATCTAGTGATTGACTCCTTTTGTGTTTTATTTTAGATTTTTGAGAAGACTTGTTTTGTGGGTTGGATGTGATGCTTGGAGCCCCTGCACTGAGGATGACTTTTTTTATTTTGGGTTTTACTTTTTTTTTCTTTGCACACATCAGGCTGATATATCGAGTGAATCAGAATGTGATCTAATTTGCAGCAGAGTATAATATTAAAAACAAGAGAAAACTAATCCCCCACTTTAGGACCAGTAAAAATTTATATTAATAATATTTTGTTTACCCATACAGTCAAAAATCATAGCATATATTTTTAAGCCATTACAATTATTAGAGGTTTTTCACATGTTAAGATTTAAATATAGTGTTTTAATTATATTAATACTATCAGTATAACCCGTCTTTGCCCGGGTCTTTCATTACTAAGGGTTTTTGCTGTTCAATTGGAGCAGTTTAAGTTTAAAGTAAGCCCACCTGAAAATCAATATTAGTAACAATAATTGGGTACAATTGAGGCCCATTTCCAAATCGGTTTGCGTTCTCAATCTTGTTTCAGCCTCACGCGCAGCAGCAGTTGAAGAGGCGTTTCTCCTCAGCCATTGAATCTTTTGATCATCATTTTCAGCCTCACGTGCAGAAG
>CAHIKZ030000767.1:540000-567500 GCA_903632075.3 Acanthosepion pharaonis
ACCAAAATGTTAACTCTATCTCTGATATTGAGCGCTTTCTTATAAGTACCCAGGATATAATATATAAATAATTATACATATATATATTTATTTATATTTATATACACACACTTTTCACATATATATATATATATATATATATATATATATATATATATATATATATATTACATGAAACAGTTTATTAAATTTCCTAAGCAACAATGACAAAATTAATATCATGCTTAATTTTTTTTAAATTCTCTAACCCTAAGCCCACCAAATGTCATCTAATTCAGTTTTTTTTTTTAAACAAAATTTACTTAGTAAGACGGCAATAAACTGTTATCACTTTTCCTTAAGTGGCTGGTAATTCACGCCTACGATTTGTAAACATGTATTTTGTAAATGGTATTTGAACAACAAGGAAATAGGATAAAAAGAGACTTGTCAAAAATTAATGCTTCATCTAATGTCCCCTTTAGTACCCCAACCTTATGAATTTAAGCAAACTACTAGATTGGCTATTAGGTCTCATTGTTTTACTGTTAAAATAGCATTTAACTGTAAATACTATTCTAATTGTTTCTTTTCTTGTACTTCTTGCCTGTAGAACTCTCTTCCAATTTCTTGCTTTTCTTTCTTCCAAAATTTAAATGCAACATAAATCCCTATCTTCTGTCTTCTTGAATCCTTTTTTTTTTTACTGCCCTTTCACCTCACTAATAGTTTCTTGTTTTCTTCTTACTCTCAGTAACCCCTTGCATCTTAGTGTCATTATTACCTCACTTGGGTTGATTAAAAAAAAAAAAAGTAGAGAATTCAAGAAACTTAAAGATATTATATCTACTACTACTACTACTCCTGTATTTTCGATAAACAACATGGCTTAAAATGTTTAAAATTTCCTCCTTATTTTCAATTAGAAGATAAACACAGACTGATATTTATATTCCCTGAAAATAAATATTTGAGATGGTTTCACCTTTTTTTAAGTCAATACAGTAAATGAATTTCACAAACTTATTCTACTGTCAAGTTCAGCTGCGAGATAGTTGAATTCAAGTGCATATCTATATGTAGATACATATATGCCCCAACATCTGTACTTTATTGTTTGCTCTTTTGAACACCTGCTGTGTTTTCTTTTTCTCATTCTGTTGGCATTTTTGCCTCTGTCTTATTCATTTCTTGCCTTGGCTCCCATTGGATTCAACAGCAACATTTGTATAGATGTCATACATGGCATCAAACCCATTCAGGAATATCTAAAATTTAAGCTATATACAACCATTTTCTCAGATCATTAGTTAAAAATGGCTTTGAGCAAGTGAAGTCTATGTGTCTTGGTGAAGGCCACACTTCTCCAAACCTTGTGAATTGGAGCTACACAATCACAAATATTGAACAATACCAAATGAACAAACTTGTAATCCAGTCATTGTATTTGACTTTTGTTATTCATTTAGAGTAATGGTTCTAAACTGCTGTACCAAAATCCCTTCATAAATGTTTCTTGTAATATTGAACTTTAATTATGTGAAGAAGAAGAAGAATTGGCCACAATTTCTAGTGATTGAGGGCTCAAAATAAAACATTTAATGGTACCTATTGATACATTTTGGATTTCAATACAAAACAAATATCGCACATTAGCTAAAAGTACTTTATCAGTTTTATTGCAATTTTCTACTTATTTATGTGAATTAGGCTTCTCAACATTAAAAATAAGAAATGAAAAAGACTATCTTCAACTGAAGAGGAAATGAGGGTCTGCTTATCGCACATTTGACCAAACATTGAAAAAATCGTGAAAAAACGCCAGGCACATGTTTGACACGGAATAAGCTGCACAAATGGTTGGATAGAAACATTGAAATAAAATAAGTTCATATTTGCGTGTATATCTTTATTAAATCTAAGATTTTATTTCATAACATTTAAATGGATACCCTTTAAAAATTTTGCTAAGTGTGCTGTGATATTTTCATTTGCTTCTAGGTGTGCCGTTCCTTAAAAAGGTTGAGAAAATCTGGACTGGAGGTTTAATCTTAAAGTAAATACCTAGCTTAAAATATTAGCCACTTGTCATGGTGATTTTCCAAGCATAGCTTAGACGTGGCACAAAGCCCAAAGTATGGAGGACCCAGTAAGGATCTAACACACTACTCAGACATAATTGATCTAGTGAGACAAGCTTGCTAACTATTACATCAAACTGATGTGCCCAAATTAGACACTAAGCATGACTGAGCACATGTTAGCCCTATCAACTCTGAATTCAAAACCTCCAGTTAAGGATTAAGTAGCCTCACCAACCCACAATTGACCAAGCATGGTGAGTAGAGCTAGAACCCCAATGACATGGTCAGTCAGGGAGAGATTCCTTTGACACAAGTAAGAACGGCCTAGATTTGATGTTGGATATAATATATATATATATATATATATATATATATATATATATATATATATATATATATACTGGATTGACGTGAGTTTGTGACCCTGGGTTTCATGCTATTTGCAATCATCAGATGTTAGCTCTATCACTGATATTGAGTAATTTCCAATAAGTACAACGCATATATAATATATAAATAATATATATATAAAAATTATATATATATATATATATATATATATATATATAGATATTTATATACATACACATGTATGTATGTATTTTCTCAAGACATACGTCTGTATTTCTGAGATGATGTATTGTAATTATTTACACTATTTACATAGTTCAGACACTTGTCCTCATTTTTATTATCATATTTACAATGTTTCGGACATTGTACACTCCGGCCTTCTTAAGGTGATATACAGTGGAACTTTAAATCGAACTCTTTATTTAGTCCAGTGAGGTAGATGGATCTAGATTGGGTCAAGTCAATGGATTACTTCAACTTTTATCCCCTGGGTCATGTGTCAGAAGACAAAGAGTTCTGAGTTCAATACCTGACCATTGCAGGTGTGAACAAAAACTTGGAGAGTTCAGTTACCAAAGGGAAATAACTGAGATTGAGATATCCTGAAAAGGCATGGTATGTGGAACTAGAATAATCTACTCCAGTGGACTAAATAAATAGTTTGGTTCGAAAGTCCCACGTATATCACCAGAAAATGACCAGAGCATACAATGGCTGAAACGTCATGAATATGACAATAAAGATGAGGACAACAGTTTGAACAATGTAAATAGTGTAAATAGTCAGTCCATAGGGTTTATTTTATAGACTAACTAGTGATTAGAGCATCTAGTCATAACCAAAATAGTAGCATGCATGATAAATTAGTAGTGCTTAGTGCTATTTACATAACAGCCTTGAAATATAGTTGCATATGCAGAAAAACCTGTTTTGTATCATATTAATATATATTCTACACAATGTAATATATTAATATATATTGTACATATTGTAACATTAATATATATTCTACACATTGTAACATGTTATTATATATTCTACACATTGTAACATATTGATATATATTCTACACATTGTGACATTAATATATATATTCTATATATTGTAACATATTAATATATATTCTACACAATGTAATATATTAATATATATTGTACATATTATAACATATTAATATATATTCTACATTGTAACATGTTATTATATATTCTATACATTGTAAAATATTAATATATATTCTACACATTGTGACATATTAACATATATCCTATACATTGTAAGATATATATATATATATGTTCTACATATTTTAACATATTAATATATATTGTACATATTGTAACATATTAATATATATATTCTGCACAATGTAATATATTAATATATATTGTACATATTTAACATATTAATATATATTCTACATTGTAACATGTTATTATATATTCTACACATTGTAACATATTGATATATATTCTACACATTGTGACATATTAATATATATCCTACACATTGTAAGATATATATATATATGTGTGTTCTACACATTTTAACATATTAATATATATTCTACATATTGTAACATAATAATAAATATTCTACATATTGTAACATATTAATATATATTCTACACATTGCAACATATTAATATATATATCCTACACATTGTGACATAATGTTATATATTCTACACACTGTAACATTTTAATATATACTCTATATATTGTAGCATACTGATATATATTCTACATATTGTAACATATTAATATATATCCTACACATTGTGATATATTAATATATATTCTACATATTGTAACATTAATATATATTCTACACATTGTAACATATTAATATATATTCTACCGTGTCAGATTGAAACGAAAATGGTTGTGCTCATGAGAAATTGTTAGTGTTTTTATACTCATTTTCTGGTAAACTTGAACCTTCATGCCACCCAAAAATACACTGCTAAAAGGACCATTTTCCATTGACACCTCTATTATTTTAACTACCTTCACTCCTCAGCAGTGTTTAATGTTTTAAAAAGTGATGATTAGAATTTTAATAAACCTAAGCATATGATGAAAATTTACAACAAAAAAATTAATATCTGTCTTCTTAATTCTTGTTCTTTTATTGTCCTCTATCCTTAAGAGTAGCTTTTCTCATATTCTCTAACAATCAGTAACCCTTGCATCTTAGTGGCTTTATTGCCTTGCTTGGGGTGAAATGATTAAAAAAGAAAGAAAACAGTAGCATCCAACACAAGCTATTTTGTGACTTGTTTTGTTTTTATTGTGTGTTGGGAATATTGTTTAACATCGTCTCTTCGGCAGAGTATTTGATCAAAACTAAAACAGCAGTGCCCATAAGAAATTACCATCAGAAGTGTTATGGTCCGGTTCCTTGTACCACATTGATAGTCCAAGGTAGAACCAATAAAGAAGAACTCGAACACGGATATGGAATAACACAGATATATTACAAACAGGAATATATACAGAGAAGTAGAAAGTGTTAGTACGAACAATCAGGTTTAGTAGTAATTGTCTGAACACGACTCTGTTCAGTCTGCCTCTGACTCGACTTACTGACTCGCTCGCTCTGACTGACAGACAGACTCCTGACGGACATCACTCCAGACTTCAGACTGAACAGTATTTAGTCACCCCCCCCCACGAGGGCATCATGTGGCACAAGGCCGATTTAAGGTGGGATCTCCAAGATCATGGGCTCTGCCAAAAATATGCTCTTTGAACCCCTATAAAGGTTTACCTCCCTGAAAGAGATTCCACCCTTCGGCATAGCCTCATTCGGGTTCCTCCCCACCTGAAGGCAGAGAGTTCAACCGATCAGCCGGTTAGCCAAACGTCCGACTTCAGACTGAACTCCCTGCTTCCTCTTGAGGCACTGTATTTATTACATATGGAATAGTCCATTATGTTATTATGGGTAAGGTCCTATAACAAGAAGATAGCAAGCATGACACAAGAGAGGTTGGTCTGTGAGCTGAACTTGTTGAATATAATGTTAGTGTAACAATAGTAGATCATCTACCTTAATATCTGTCTAGTGGTCGGAGATGAAAGGAGATATTGGCCCTGATCTGACAGCTTGGCTTCAGTCACTTTCACACCATCGTAAAGTTGCCTCCCTGTGCCTTTTCTATAAATACTTTCAACATAATTGTACAAATAAGCTCTTCACTATGGTACAATGAATTGGTACCTGTATTTTTAATTTAAGCACAGTGCTGTGATCTCATCAATTTGCTGTTGGGCTGATTAGTACTGATTATTCTTTTCTCTTCTCACACATTAGTAATGTTTTATTTCTAATTCTTCCACACCCAGTATCCCCTAGTGTCTTAGTAGCTTTATTTAAGGTGAATTCAACTTACATATATATATATATATATATATATATATAAATATATGAATTCACCTCAAGTAATTTCAATAAATCTACTATATATATATATATATATATATATATATATATCTAAAAGAGCAGTAGAAACAAGAGACTAAAACAGAGATCATGGCAAAAAGCTAAATTACAAAAGCTAAAATATATATATATATATATATATATATATATATATATATATATATATATATATATATATATATATATATATATATATATTGCAGATATGGTTTGGTGCTCCTGCTATCACTCTAGAGTTCCTTGATAAAATTGGAAGAAGAATCAGCAATATTATTGGTCCTAACCTAGCATCTCAGTTTCAGTCCACCACCATGAATTTGTCTCCCTGTGCCTTTTCTATAAATATTTTCATGGTAATTGTTCGGATGAGCTCTTTGCTATGGTACCTAGACTTTATGAATTTAAGCGCAATACTAGACTGGTGTTGAGATTCACTGGCTAGATGTAACCATAAATTCTATGCTAACAGTTTCTTTACTCGTACTTCTCACTTGTAGAACTCTCTTCCGACTCAATGCTTTCTAGCCAACTTTAATATTCAAAAATTTAAATGCAATGTCAATCGCTATCTATTGTCCTCCTGATTACTCTTTTTTCTTCCCACTCATTAGTAATGTTTCTTTTCCTTTTCTTCCATACCCAGTAACCCTTTGTGTCTTAGTGGCTTTACTACCTTGCATGGGGTGAAACCAATAAAAAAAATTAAGAAATAGTTGAAGAGATGAAGAACTGGGGCTTATTAAAAAGTCAGTTAGCTTAGGCGATCATGTATCTTTCGATACATGACTGACAGGGCAGACTTTTCCGACAGTTAGTTGCCATTTCTTTCTGCAGTAGACCAGTTGCCATCCAAGGCTATAGAACCCAGTCTGTCCTGCTATTTACCCATAGCTTGGGGAGAAGAAGAGAATTAATACCTCTCCCAAGGGTATTAGCACGTAAGTGAATGCAATGGATTTGACAGGAATTCAATTTTTTCAATCTAAGCCACTATCCATTACTCCACCATGCCTCTTATTAAAAAGTAATGTTATTTCTAAAAGGTGTGTTTTCAGTGCAAAAAATGTTTTCAAGTTTATGATACAAAAAAGCCAAAAAAGTGAAAATTTAGCTTAAGAAGATTGGGTGATAATTAAATTTAAAAAAAAAATGTAACTGCAAATAAATCTATTGCTAAATAAATTTTAAAAAAAAATCACTTTCTGAAAAGATAAGATTACACCTGAGTAATTACAGGTTTCTTCCTGTTACCTTCAAGTCATGTGGTAAGATGAAACACAGATTACTAAAGCATATACATTAGGAAGGAAGGGAGAGAAGAAAATAACTGCAGATCTTATGTGGGATCCCTGGAGTACTGTTTTAGCAGGTGGGGCGATGTGGGTAGAAGAGCAACTGATAACATTTTCAATCTGACATTACTGAAATAAATTTTCTGTGTGAATATGCCTTCCAGAAGTTAAGCAAAATATTAAGTAACAGGAAAATTTCATTAGAAAAAGAGTACTGAACTGTTACATAATACCAGTTCTCCTATATGGCAGTGAATGTTGGACAATCTTCTCACAGACTCAATAAGGTAACTACAAGAAATCTCACGGAAGTTAGTGAAGGATGGCAAGAAGAAAGGACTCCACCAACTGGAAGTTAGTGAAGGATGGCAATTAGAAAACCAAAAGGACTAATCAACAATTAAAAAGAAGACAGAATGTATGGTATGAAGTTGCATTGAGAGAGCAAAAGAAATGCCTCAAATACAAAGAAAAATTGTTTTGTTTAAATACCAAAATTGGACAAGTACAACAATTAAAATATCTGGGAAATGTTTTAACAGAGGATGGAAAGTGTGGCACTGAAATATGAAGTTGCATTGAGAGAGCAAAAGATGCCTTCCAAAGACTAAGCTAAGTATTAAGAAACATGATTGTTTTGTTAGAAACAAAGAAAAGATTACAAAAAGAAACAAAGAAAAGATTTACATAATATCAGTCCTCCTATATGGCAGTGAATGCTGGAAAATCTCCTCACAGATGAAGAAGAGACTTGAAGAAAGAAACAAAGAAAAGAGTACTGAACTGTATGGCAGTGAATATCAGTCCTCCGATATGGCAGTAAAAATGTTGTGAAAGTAAATGTTGGACAATCTCCTCACAGATGAAGAAGAGACTTGAAGCAAGAGAAACAAAGTAAAGAGTACTGAACTGTCACGTGATATCAGTCCTCCGATATGGCAGTAAATGTTGGACAATCTCCTCACAGATGAAGAAGAGACTTGAAGCAAAAGAAACAAAGAAAAGATTACTGAACTGTTACATAATATCAGTCCTCCTATATGACAGTGAATGGTGGACAATCTCCTCACAGATGAAGAAGAGACTTGAAGCAAGAGGAACAAAGAAAAGAGTAATGAACAATTACCTAATATCAGTCCTCCTGTATGGCAGTGAATGCTAGACAATCTCCTCACAGATGAAGAAGAGACTTGAAGCAAGGGAAACAAGAGTACTGAACTGTTATGTGATATCAGTCCTCCTATATAGCAGTGCATTCTGGACAATCTCCTGAAAGATAAAGAAGAGACTTGAAGCAACAGAAATGTGGTTCTACAGAAGGATGCTGAGAATACCATGAAATGAACATGTGAGCAACGACAAAGTTTTAGAGATGATAGAAACAAAAAGAACGCTTATACTTAACATCAGAAAGAGACAGTTGAAATTTCTAGGTCATATAATGAGAAAAGAGGGCTTAGAAAATTTGACACTCACAAGACATCTTGAAGACAAGACGAACAGAGAAAAGCAGCATGTAACCTAAATTTATTAAGAGCTACAAAGGACAGGTGATTGTGGAGAGCTATGATCGCCAATATCCTGAAGGGACACAGCACATAGAAAATGATGTCATGTTGGGTAGTTGGCTTTCTACTTTCATCTTTCCAATATATTAACTGTGCAACCAATCTAAGAGAAGGAAAATTCTGAACTCCAAAAATGCAGAAATGGTAATAAGCTTACTATTGCCAATCCATAGAAGTCATGCTAATTCATGAATAATAAAGAAAAGGAATCTGTGGAGAGCTATGATCAACTACATCCCTTCAAGGAATAACATTAAAAAACGGGTAATCAGTCTAAGAGAAAGGTACCACTGAATTCTAAAATTCACAGGTAATAAAGAAAAGGAATCTTAAGAGTCATTATTGCCAATGTCTTGAAGGGATATGGCATTAAAGGAATAAAAAGAAAAATTTTACAAGGTTGATGAATAAGGAATATGTCATAGAATTCAAGAAAGTGAATTGATTAATAAGCAAAGAGAATTAAATTATTTCAAACTTTTAGATTATTTCTACATTTCTTTTGAAAAACATGAAAAATCTATAATGCTTGGAACATCCAGTATAAAAAAGTTTGTTAATGGGTAAATAATTTGAATTAAAAACATGTTTTAAAAGTATTTAAAATAAAGCACCCTTATATAATAATTTACTGAGCAAAGCTTAGTTATTTCACAAAGCCAAAAGTAAGGAATACCCAGTAAGGATTGAACTCACTACTCAATTGTAACTGATCTAACAAGACAAGCCTGCTAACTTACACCACATCAAGATGCCCTAAATGTTTTTCTAGGCGTAGCTTATATGCAGCACATGGCCAAAGATGGGGAGTACCCAGTGAGAATTGAACATACTACTCGTAATTGATCTAGCGAGACAAGCTTGCTAACCATTGCACCAATAGGGTATCTATCATTATTACTCTGACCTTCATATTAATACACTGTATATCCTCATTGGGGATTAACACTGCCCTATATATGATCATACAGGTAGTGATACATTATTCTAAGTCTCTTGCACTGACAGGGAACTAGTATAAATTTTACTTTGTCGTAAGATATTTGAAAATGTGGATTATTTTATCAGGATATCTACTGCACATGTGCAGGAACACATGGTACAGAGGTCAAAATTGATGTTACCCTTCTGCAATTATATCATCCATCAGCATGTGTGTGTGTGTACATGTGTGTGCTTATGTACATATATTGTACATTTATAAATGTAGAAGTGTTCATGTGAATGAGTGTGTATGTATGAGAATTTATGCATTTGTATATATCTATATATGTAGAACTGTAACATTTAAATGTGTATATATATATATATATATATATATATATATATATATATATATATATATATGATAAATGTGAATGCCAGTGTGTCACTGTGTCACACATTTTCAACTTTACTCTTAGAGGTGGTAGACCAACATATCATACCATTTTGGGATCAGGCTAACTCCATAAGAAAATTAAAAACATTCCAGGCCAGATCCAAACACACAATCCTGAAATTTGGGATTCCCAAGTTTTCATTACTGTGACTGTTTTCAGATTCCACCATCTTGGCTTCTACTGCTAAAAACAATCAAAGGGACACAACTCTCTAATTTTCAATACCTCATGTTCAAATGCAAAAATTACTGTTCTCAAATTACAGTGTTTCAAAATAAAATTGTACGTGTTTTCAACTTTACTCCTAGAGGCCATAGCCCAACATATCATACCATTTTAGAATCAGGTCAAATCTGTTAGCAAATTAAAAACATTCTAGGCTGGACCCCACAATTTGGATTCCCAAGTTTTCATTACTGTGATTGTTTTCAGTGATTTATTTATCTGATTTTTGGCAACAAAATTTTTTTGTACAATAACAAATTTTATAACTTGGAATTAAATATAGGAATAATTGAAATTAATTGCAAAATCTAGCAAAAGTCATCCATGAAATAAAAGTAATTGTTTGTATGGTAAGTAAGGACCTATGCACATCAAATTGTCTTTAAATTGAACAGTGGTAGAAGAATTATCATCAAACTTTTAAAAGGTAAGCTTAAATATTAAGGCAGTACTTAAATACAATGAACAATTTTGAGTTCTTCTGTAGTTTATTGTTGCCTATCGCATACGGCAGCAGTATGCCTCACAAAAAGATATCTCCACCAACAGGGAACCTGACTGCAATTAAAAGAGCCAAGACTGCAGCAAGGAAAAGAAAGTCCCATGCAAATGAAAACTCAGATCAAATGGTAGACAGGAGAGCTTCCAATGCTGACAATATGAAAAGACTTAGAGACTCTCAAACTCCTGAACAATCCAAAGGCCCAATCAAGAGCTGTCCTCTTAATAATAAATGTCACAGGGAATCATTAGTTTACCAATGCAATATCTCATCTATTGAGGACCCATACAAGGTAAAGGTCTACATTGGGTGCACAAAACATGAATTCAACCAACATCAAAGTTCTTTTAGAATAAATAAATACTGAAATCAGACATCCCTATCTAAATATTTATGGCACTTAAAAGAAACCAATAAAACACCTACTGTGAAATGGAAATTAATAAAAAAGCTAGAATATGTAGGTCATTAAATGACCCATTTCCTTTGTGCATACATGAGAAATTATACACTACTATGTTTATAAAAAATAAAAATTTACTTAATCAAAGAAATGAAATAGCTATTCTTTGCTGACATTGTCAAAATTTTTCCTTAAATAATGATAAAAAAAAGCTGAAAAAATGAAACATACATATTTATATTTGATATTTTAATAATAATTTTTAAATAATAAAGTAATTCTAATACATTCTTTGTTTTAAAAGAAGTATAGTCTATTAGTAATTAGAATTAGAAATAATATTTTAAAATTGTATTTTAATACTACGTACTCATATTCAAACAACCGTTTTGGAAAAAATCTTTATGTATACAATCACAAATTTAATGGCAAAAAAAAGTGCCGAAAAACTTTTGTCATTGAAAAAAAAAACAGATAACATGTGAAAAACAGATGTCATCATTTGTTGAACAGTCACCCCTACCCTACCTTAACTTAACCTCATTTCGAAAGTAACTCATATTTTGATACAATAGTTGTCAGTGAAAATGAATACCTTACCGCCGCTTATCAAAATGATTGAATTTCCCTGTATCATTAGAAACTAATATTAAGAATGTATACACTTATAAAACTCAGTAAATTTCAAAATGTTATTCAAAAACTCACTTGGAAATGAAACAGTACTAGGGATTTCAATTAAATTCTATAATTAAATTTGAAGTTTTTAGTTTCTGTTTTTGAAACATGGTAATTCATGTGTAGCAATGGAAACATATTTTTAAATTAGTAAATTTATAATAAATATATATATATATATATATATATATATTTGTTGAATAATCTAGACAGGTTATGTTTATTTTTATTTTAACATGAATATCAACATAAATCAAAAAGAACGTCATGCTTCCTCAAATAACCTTAAACATATCAACTTACTATACTGCAATCAAATGCACTTTAACTACAAACAAGATGAAAAAATCCTTAAACAACTCATAAGTACTAATATATTCCCCCACTGATCCCAGTAAAAAAGTAAAACTAATTCTATACTACACTAAATTTAATACAACCTGCTTAATTACCACAATAACTCCATCAATGTTTTGCAAAAGACCAACACTGTATATCAATTTAAATGTAAAAAGTAAATATATACATTGTGTTCATGACAACATTATCAACATTTATGGATGGCAGATTCATGTTCCATAACCCAACATTTAAAGGAATATTCCTGTCCATATTCACAATTTAAAGAAATATTAATTGACAATACAAGTATACTCCAAGATGAAAATAAAAAACAAAAACTTCAAATTCCTGAAGCCAACTATATAAGAAAAAGTAAGATTAATTATGAATGTAGCAACAATGTGTTAAAATATGTATGAAAGCAATGTTTTGGGATACTTAAAGTGTAATTTTTTTTTTTTTAAATTGCTGGTTAAGTATTTAAAACATCAATAATAAAAAAAAAAACTATGAATTAAGTTACCTCCCTTACATACATATTATTCTTAACTATAGCGTAGTACGTTCATACATGTTTATAATTACAACAGAGCGCATTTCAAGTGCATTTACAAAAAAATTACATTATTTTTTGTCATAGCAATTTACCACTGAAGATGATCTTTGATGAGATTGAAAATACTTGAGAAAATAAAAGAAATAACCAAAACTACAGAGTCTTTCTTAATCAATTTAATAACAACACTAAGAAATTGATTTGTGAATTTGAGAGGATTAAAATAAAATAGACATAATATGTCCAGATTATTCCATCAAGCATGCTTGAATGAAGGTATGCTGCCTATATATATATATATATATATATATATATATATATACACGTATTTATTTTTAAACTACAATTCTCCATGATTTTTTCTTGTACATTTATATCTGCTCAATGTGTATCAAAATGTAAACAAATGGCATCACACATTATGAAATGGACAAAGTCCGACAATTATTTTAAGACATTTTTTATGTTTATACATTCTTTTTATAGATACAAATATTTAAGTAAATGCTCTGTTTATAATAAACATTATTAATGACATTTACCGCCTGAATGTCCAAGAAATTTTCATAGAAAAATATACATCCTCAACAGGGATCAAACCTGTACCCTATAAAGGAACCGTCATATAGCCTGACGTGTTTTACCGATTTATACAGGGGCATTTCAGTTAGTAAAGTCAAATTTTACTGGATTTTTAAACTTCATATATATATATATATATATATATATATATATATATATATATATATATATATATATATATATATATATATATATAAGTAAATATATGGATATAGATCCGACAGTATGAAAAAATATAATTGCATATTAGGATTTTTTTGTTTTTTCCGTATATTTTTTCATAATATATATATATATATTTTTATTCATATATATATATATATATATATATATATATAATAAAAAAGGTTTAAACACTGATATTCTATGGTCATAATTTATTCCATTGGAATCGTAAATACGATCCAATTCATCAGACCTACAAATTCTTATTCCATTGGAATGTATGCGTATATTTACCACTAATATTATCTATATATATATATACATATGTGTGTGTGTGTGTGTGTGTGTGTGTGTGTGTGTGTGTGTGTGTGTGTGTGTGTGTGTGTGTGTGTGTGTGTAGCAATAACAAAGGTAATATAAAGTCAAAAATTCTGTCTGTTAGTGGAAAGAAAGTACATTTAAAAAGCTAAAATATATATATATATATATATATATATATATATAAGAGACGGAAAAATAAAAACAAAGTCACTATACAGTTACATATAATAAAAGAGCAGAGTATTGAAGGAGATAGATTGCAATTCAAACAGTATCAGCAATTAATTTACTATTATTTTAGCATTTTATTGTTATTAACCTGAATTAACTAGAACCATTGTAATAATAGATTTAATTGCTTTGCCTTAATTGTGATTGTAAGTAACTCTATACTGATTTAATTACAATCCTGTACATATATATATATATATATATATATAACCGATAAAAAAAAATTTAAAATTATATATAAAATATATATATATATATATATATATATATATATATATATATATATATTTTGCTTACCTCATTTGGAAGACCAGCAATTATGTAGAATTAAGAAATTATTGTTACTTTTTCCTAGCTATCATAAACTTATGACTGCAGGAGGATAAATATAGCATAAAACTATACTAGTCCTTTTTTGATTTCTAACAAGATTTTCCTCTCTCTCTTAATACTTTGCTTAGCTTCTGTAATGCCACTTTTGCTATTTTGATACGCTTTTGACATGATTTCAGTACCTGCTTGATTCTGATCTCTCCAATTCAAAGTTCACACCTTTTGCTACCTCTCAAACTGATGACCATAGTTTCTGTCTTTTCATATTTTATGGTTTGTTTGTTCTTGCTTTCCTTTGTTACTTTTTCTAGTAATTCCATTATCCAATTGGTGAGTAAAATGTACCGTTTTCTCCTGTCACAAGAAAATTCAGTGTTAAATCATCAGTTTTTGACATTAGTTTTTGTAGTATCATATTACAATTTTGCTTGTTTCTTTGTTCCTTGGTTAGTTAACACATATGTTTTGCTCTCTGCTAATAGCTCATAAATAATGGACTATTCTGTTTTGATTACAAGGAAAGAAGGAAGAGACATATTAGAGATGCTGTTTAGTTTCACTGAGAAAAAGAAAGAAAGAAAGTTTAAAAGGGAATGAAAGAAAGAAAGAAAGAAAGAAAGAAAGAAAGAAAGAAAGAAAGAAAGAAAGAGTTTAAAAGGAAAAGAGAAAGAAAGAAAGTTTAAAAGGGAAAGAAAGAATGAAAGAAAGAAAAAAAGAAGGTTTAAAAGGGAAAGAAAGAGTTTAAAAGGAAAATGGAAAGAAAGAAAGAAAGAAAGAAAGAAAGAAAGAAAGAAAGAAAGAAAGAAAGTTTAAAAGGGAAAGAAAGAAAGAAAGAAAGAAAGACAGAGTTTAAAGGGAAAAGGGAAAGGGAAAGAAAGAAAGAAAGAAAGAAAGAAAGAAAGAAAGTTTAAAAGGGAAAGAAAGAAAGAAAGAGTTTAAAGGGAAAAGGGAAAGAAAGAAAGAAAGAAAGTTTAAAAGGAAAAGAGAAAGAAAGAAAGTTTAAAAGGGAAAGAAAGAGAGACAAAGTTTAAAAGGAAAAGGGAAAGAAAGAAAGAAAGTTTAAAAGGGAAAGAAAGAAAGTTTAAAAGGGAAAGAAAGAAAGAAAGTTTAAATGGAAAAGAGGAAGGAAGGAAGAAGGAAAGAAAGAAAAAAGGAAAGAAAAAAGAAGGAAAGAATAAAAGCAAAAGGGGAAGAAAGAAAGAAGGAAAGAAAGTATAAAAGGAAAGGGGGAAGAAAGAAAGAAAGTATAAAAGGAAAAGGGGAAGAAAAAAAGAAGGAAAGAAAGAAAGTATAAGAGGAAAAAAGAAAGAAAGAAAGAAAGAAGAAACATAGACAAGACAAGAAAAATTCTCATGTCGTTAACATCTGCTTCAGTGAAATGGAAAAATTTATAAATTTCAAATCTTTTCATTTGTATCTATGTGCCATGTACCCTCAGGACATAGGCAATCATGGCTCTCCACAATTTCCAGTCCTCTGGAGTTCTTTAAATAATGACCTGAATTCATACTTATGATCGTTATTGTAATATTTTGTTAAAGTTGTTAGGCTCAGATATATACAGGGTGTGGCAGAAATATCTCCCACATAATGGTAAGACATTAGCTAGATGAAGATGCTATTGCCACTCATGTCTTACCATTATTTGTGAAGTATTTCTGGGAGGTATATGCAGGAGGTATATTTGCCACACACTGTACAATAGAATAGGGGAATTTCTAGGGGTCTTTTATAGCCTTTGATCTCACAAGGAATTTTGGCAAAGTACATGTAAACACTTTGTGTTGGTAGTGAAAAAAGAGTTCAGTCATCAGTCAACTGGAGGAAAGAGATGTTTCCCAGTGGGGATGTTTTCATCTGAGTGCTGATACATCTTAGAGTAAGATGAAGAATTATGATACATCTCAAAAATTAAGATAGGAAGACCATGAAATTTTTCATGGTAGTTTACTTTATTAGTACTAAAAAGGACTAGAGTGAGTTTTAGCGGTAAATTCACAATAAGAAAATGCAGCCCATGCCAACCAAATCAAAATGGTGTTTTTATTTTGTTTTTACTTTTGCACTCTGCTGTAAACGTAACCAGGAAAGTGAATGAAAATCTTGACATATATTTTCCCCCTCCCAATAAATCTTGGCCCTTAAGTATTTTATTAAGCTTATATTGTTTATTATTTGAAAATAGCGTTAAAGTATTTTCATTGACTTGACAACAGGGTTAACTATTTGTTATATGTTATTACAAAAGGCAGCTCACAGGTCGGGCTGGAATCAGATGTTCTGATAATATTTAATTTCATAAAATAGGAAACTTTTGTTGCACCAGACATATTTTAAGTGTCAAACTGCTCATGATTATTTTGGAAACCGAGAATACTTTAGGGACAGGGGACAGAATTTGTATTTTTATAATTGAAATTTCAGCTTCACTAAATGATACATTGGGAAAATGAAATAAAATCAATAAATGAAATAATAATAAAGAAAAAAACAAAACAAAAGAAAAAGAAATACATTTTCTCATGATGCTAGTAATAAAGGAACCAGAAATTTTATTCCCTCATTTGGCTTCTCCAAAAACACCCATTAGGTAGAGCAGTTTAAATTCTATAGAAAAACAAACATTTCCTTCCTCTTGTTTTATTTTTCATCTTGCTCCAAGATGTATCAGAACTCAGATGAAGACATCCCCACTGGGAAACATCTCTTTCCTCCACTTGACTGATGACTGAACTCTTTTTTTCATTACCAACACAAAGTGTTTACATGTACTTTGTCAAAATTCTGCCAATGAAATACGCACAAACTTTCTTTGGTTGTTCTAACTCAGCACAAGGCTGACTTATAATGATGCTTATCCTTACTTACCCTGACTTCTGGACAAGGAAAAGAAAACTGACATACCTAAAAGAACATTGTTTCACTACAGTTTTTTATATATATATATATATATATATATATATATATATATATATATATATATATATATATATAAAAAGACTAAATTGTCTGTAGTAGAAACCCAAGTTTTTGTTGCTTCTTCTTTGATTTTTCATATGTGAACATGCACATGCCTACAATACCCCAACACATGCAACCTTAACTTTCATAATACTAAGATTAAAATTTTTAACATGTGTGTTCATCTGCAAATGAGTTCCAGCTCCTCTATCCATTCAATCACTAAAAGACTGGACACTGATCCATCAAACTCAGGAATTAGCTTTCAATCAAATGTGGGGTCTGTCACTGTCCATCAATCGCAGAAATAGCTTGTGTTCATCTGGTATTCGCATATCCCCACATCGGGAGCACCTCTCCTGACTGAGAAAAACACTGGTGTTATATAGTTATCTCAATCCCAGAACCCTGCCTAGTAACATTCATATGCAGATAGTCCAAATAGTCAGTGCCACCTACTCTAAGTAGAAGGTCTTCTCTCAACAGCCTATTGTGGAAGAGGATGCAACTCTTGGTGCTTCCAGCACCACCTACAACCAACTTGGAGTCTTTTCTTGAGTTGACACAATTCTCTGTTACACTAATGTAAGCCAAGTAGCCTTTAATGGTTTTTTAATCCTTTCATCTCAAGCAAGGCGATAAAGCCACTAAGTCACAATAGTTACTGAGAGTGAAAGAAACTGAGAAAACATTGAAGAGAGAGATGACATTAAAAGATGAGGATACAAAGAGACAGAAGATGATGATTAACATTGCATTTAATTTTTGGAAGACCACAGTTGAGAGAAAAGTAGGAAGCGATAAGAGAGTTCCAAAGCTATTTCCAAACTAAGGTAGGCATACAGTATCATACAATACAACATGTTTTGTAAGATATTTTTATAATAATGTATATTTGGAGTGTCGTTAAGCTTAGTCTGTACTGCAGAGTATCTGATTAAAACCAAAATAGCAGTGGCCATGAAAAATGTCAGCATCTTATAGTCATTTATTTCAAATGCCTTGAAAATGGATTATGAATTGTCCAATAGTGTTTGTATGTCTTTACAAAACCTGCTGTTGACATATATATGTTTTGGTCCATAGTGTTTTTAATTATGTTCGTTTGGTGTCTGCACGTCAGGAGCACCTCTTCTGACTTAGAAAAACACTGGTGTTATATAGTTATCTCAATCCCAGACCCATGCTGACTATTCGCTAATACCTGTCTATAATCGTTCATATGCAAATAGTTTAAATAGTCAGTGCCACCTACTCTAAGTAGAAGGTCTTCTATCAACAGTCTATTGTGGAAGAGGATGCAATTCTTGGTGCTTCTATCAGCACCACCTACAACGAGTCTTTTCTCAGGCTATCCTGATTTTCTGTTACAACATGTTAATGCATTTGTAAAGTTTCAAGAACCAGTTTGGGGGTAGTGATATGAGCCTGGATTAATATTGGCATCATTAGATTTATTTTGACTTGTAGCCACACCGTAAATTAGCATGATTTCTCATCTTCATAATGACCGTTCATGTCTGAGCCTGCCTATCTGCACAGACACAGTCGTGTTTCATCAAAGCATCCAGAGAATTTTGAACTGAATCCTTTATTTAATCTCGGGGGGGGGGAGATTGTTTTCCTTCCACTGACCATGTCTAGGGTTATCTCTTCTAGTTCTTATTTTTTAGCATTGCTCAGTCATTGCTTGCCTCGTTTCTGCTCAGCCCATGTATACACTACCCAGCCCAGGGATTGAACTCACAATTACTATATCAACAAATTCATAAACCAATGTTTTAATACACTAAGTTGCTGTCCCTTGCAAAAGGAGGGTGTCAGCTTGAACCCTGCTGGAGGACAGATTATCTTTGTTAAGTTTGCTAAAGTGTACAGGCCAGTAGACATTATACACACTGTTTAAAAAAAGAATGGGTTGACAACTCAAACATGGATATTCACTAAAAACAATGTTTGAAGCAATAAGAAGCAATTTAAAACAAATATAAGGATGCACAAGTAATGGTTAATGAGTTGTAAACAGAAAGTAACAAAGTGAGTTCAAATTCTGGCCTGAAGAGGAACGGGCTCTGTATGCATACACTGCCCGGACCAGGGACTGAACTCACAATTACTATGTAACCAAATTCATGAATCAATACTTTAATCTAAGTGAAGCAACATCAAACCTGGTCAGTGCCTAGATGGGTGACCACTTGGGAATACCAATGCCTTAATCCACTGTGCTTTCATCCCATGATTAAATAAAGAGGTCAATTTGAAATTCATGTTGAAAGACAAGTTTGCATACTAAGTTAAGCAACATTAAGTCTGGTTAGTGCCTAAATGGGTAAGTACTTGGGAATACATGAACCAATGCTTTAATCAAGTAGGCTGTTATCCCATGGTTAAATGAAGAGGTCAATTTGAAATTCATGTTGAAAGACCAGTTTTCATACTACGTTAAGCAACATCAAGCTTGGTTAGTGCCTAGATGGGTAAGTACTTGGGAATACATGAACCAATGCTTTAATCTAGTAGGCTGTTATCCCATGGTTAAATGAAGAGGTCAATTTGAAATTCATATTGAAAGACCAATTTTCATGCTAAGTTAAGCAACATCAAGCCTGGTCAGTTCAAAATTCATGTTGAAACACTGGTTCTCAGTACCTAGATGGGTGACCACTTAGGAATGCCAGGCGCTCTAAGCTTGAATGCAATGGTGGTGTAATGAACAGCAGCTTGTAATCAAAAATTGGTGAGTCGAGTTCCAATTCCAGTCAGGTTCATTATATTCACTTAGGAGAAAATACCCTTTAAATTGGTCCAGATCCACCACTTCTCCCCTTAGCTATGGGTTAAATTGCTGGACTTGTATGAGAAAATCATTATTACTACCAAAATAAATTTTTACAATTTAAAATATTTTCTGTCTTTAAATAACCTACAAAAGGTTGATAAACCATAAAAAAAACATTCCCTGAAGGTTACCCATATTGGGTAGTGCCTAAACAAGGCTGGAGGCTCCAAATTCAGAATTATCATTATTGTATTCAGATCTAAAGTGTTTATAAATTCTGGTCTTAACATTGGATGTGACTATTTTAGTTCCATAATGTCAGGTCTTTATTCAATAACTACAGTACAATTTTTGTACCTGTAATTATTTGAAGCTATACAACTGGTATGTATGGGAGGTAGAATCTTTGCCGTGAAGTGGTTAACCCTGATTTACTCAGGTGAATTTGGATGCAAAACTGTACTATATTCCTTACATCCAACTTTTACACATGGTTCTAAGAAGTTGTATGGGTGCTGCATTGCCCACATCCCAGTTATTGACCTGCTGGCTAAACTGTGAGAGGGTTGTCAGAAGGGTTTCCTGACCTGACTGTTACAAGACAACACCTCTCCTCAACCGATCTATGCCAAGCAGCCATCATCCAGTCACCAGCCTGAGCATAGGAGCTGTACCTCAGAAGTCAATGGCTTTATCAGTGGGTGGAGGAACTTCTGGGAGGAGGGATGGAGTAACCTCAGCATCTCTGATGCAAAAGGCATTGGTAGGACATTGCACTATTTTGCCTTGAATGTCACCATGAACTATAATTACAAGAGAAGTAGGGGAAGTGGTTACCACAGTGGCACTAAATATACTAACTGAATAAATGATGATGATGATAACTGAGAAGCCATTTTAAAAATGGCTGAACCCTCTGTCTGTTCTCACCTTGGCAAATATTTTTTTCTTTTTTTTTTGTTGCACATGTGCAGTAGATCCGCTGTAAAGCTTTTTTCACAAAATGGAAATTAACTTTTTGTGATAATATTCAAGCAAGCATGGATATGCAGATTGAACAAAAAACTGGCAAGCCATTTGAAGTTCAGTCATATTTATTGTGTTCACTTTTGAGCAAATACACCTAAGAAAGGTATGAATCCATCATTTGACCACCAAAACCAAATTTTTCCAATTGTAGAACAGATTAGGCTCTTCAGCCTTGGCTGGTAATTAGCTTAAGAGAAGAAAAATTCTGAATTCCTCAACCCAGGTGGATGGAAATCATTAACATGGGAACACATTGTCATCTAAAAGAAGGAAAAACCTGACAGAAAACCAACCATTCTTGGGAGTGAGACCAATTACCCCACTATGTGGCACAATTAAATTACAGAAACATCACCAAGAAACATTATAAGCCACAAGGCGCCAAACAAATGACCTGATATTGACAATAAAACAGTGAAAATTAATGTTTTCCAACCTTTTTTTTGTGATGCCTAATTTGAAAAAAAATGTCATTATTTGAAGCTATATAACCGAGAAATGACGTTATCATATGTAGACAAGAAGCATTTACATTATATAAGTATACATATATATATATACAGTGTGTGGTATTTAATTGGGAACAAATTATAAGGAAGAACAAGGATATTCAACAGAAAAATCTTTCTATTTTGTTAATTTTATTATATATAAGGTGCATCAGCTAACTGAGAACAAATTCAAATATAAAAAATTCAATAGAAAACTATTATCTCTATTTAGACTATTTTCTTTGTATATACTTTTCTACAGGGTGTATCAAAAATACTTTTACAAACTTTGAGGGCAGGTTCCTCACATCAAAATAAGGACATAAGTCCATATAAACATATGTTCACAAATCCTTTGTTTTGAATTATTAAGTTTAAAGAAAGTTTACGGTAGATGGTGTTGTGTTACCATGTAGATTAGGTTACATTTGTCATTCATCTACATTTCGGACTATTCTCTCTTCACTGTTTAACATGTATAGTAGTGAGTTAACTGAGAAGTGTTCCATTTAACAATGGCAGAATATTCATATCATGAGCCGGCAGATATGTTTTTTTACATATGGCTGTGTGAATGGTAATTGATGCAAGGCTGCACGGGCTGTATCAGATTGCATTTCCAGACTGAAGACAGCTGAGTCAGCCAACATTTGCTGCTGTTTATTATCGTGTTGCTGAGACAAGATCCATGGCACTGCAAATTATGAATCAAGGAAGACCAAGATCCACTCGTACACCTGATCACGAAGAAACATTCTACAGGCTGTTGGAAACGATTCAGGTATCAGCACACATCAAGTGACTCTAGCGTGTTGTACATCACATGCAAGGTACTTTAATAGCAGTTCCTGTATCCATATCATTTGCAACGTGTGCAGGGTCTTCTGATCACTCGCCACGCGAAAACTTTTGCTGATGGTTTATTGCACAAACTGCCAATCCATTTTTTGTCTCTTCGTTCTTGTTTATAGATGAGGTAACATTTGGAAGAGATGGAATAACAAACTTACACAACCAACATTTGTGGGCTAATTGGAATCTCCATGGTAAAATGCAGGCTAGACACCAACATCAATTTATGATTAATGTGTGAGCTGGAATTATAGGTGACTATCTGGTAGGTCCATATGTCCTCCCAGCACATCTTACTACAAGGACTTTATTTCGAACACACTTCCAGACCTGCTAGAAGATGTACACTTGCTAATACAAAGATAGGGATTGTGATAAATATGTCCAACATAGATGAGGACAACAGTCCGAATAATGAAAATAGTTTTCACTAATAACTCATATCAGAAATATAGACAGATCTATCTATCTATCTATTTATCTATCTATGTATTAGCTGTGATAAATATGACAAAAAAGATGAGGACAATAGTCTGATTATGTAAATAGTGTACATAATACCTCATCTCAGAAATATAGACAGATCTATCTATCTATCTATCTATCTATCTATTAGTTGTGATAAATATGGCAACATAGATGAGGACAATAGTCCTAATAATGTAAATAGTGTACATAATACCTCATCTCAGAAATATAGACAGATACTGAAGAGTTACAGGGTTGTAAAGTGGAAAATCATTTTGTCACCCTCGGGGATGTGGAGATGCTTTTGCTCTATCAATACAGGAAAGTGTGGACTGGGCCATGTCCTGCCCAAATATGGTAGCAGTACTCCATTTTCATCCTGATCTGGCTCTTGTAAAGATAGAGGATAGCATAAGGAGTCAGATACTTACTGGAGTGGTACAGGAAACTGATCATTTTTCCTGCATTTGGGGAAATACATCTGTTTGATGCTTTAGCACATATCATCAGTGATATTTTTAGCCAGGTTACATTAGAGATTTCGGGTCTTTCAACATCATACCCCTTCTCCATGGGGACCCAGTCAATACTGATCAGGTATTGACTTGTGTGTCATCTGTTAGCTACAATTTTCCTCTTTTTTAATTACTCACTGTGACTCTTCTTTGGCAATTTATAGTGCAATCAAGGATGCGTATATATGAGTTCGATTGAAAACTTTGTAAAATTCATTCATTCATTTACCAATTATACTTTCTTTTTTTTTTATTAAAATACATCTTTAAATGCCAAATCTAGATGCGTCGTCAGTGTTGTTGCTCCCATGTCACTAAAAGTTTCGGGTCTAAATAAACAACAGACTTCTTCGATGGGTGAACCAACCGAATATGATCAGTATTCGGCCCGCACCTAGAACAAAAATTTGCCACTTGCTTTAGGACGGGAATTATATAAGTTGCCCCAGTAGACAACCAATCAAGACTTCACTTGGGCTATTCAAAGTTATAGATTAGATATGCATGGTTGTAGTGATCTTCCTACATGCGGCCAAGATAGGGTGGTTTTTGGAAGAACAGAAGAAAACAAACCAACAAATATACATATATATATATATATATATATATACACACACACAAACACACACATATATATATATATATATATACAAAAAAAAAAAAAACTATTTATTATATTGGCTCATCCTGCAACTTGTTCTTTCTCTACCTCCCCTTTTAACTAACTTATTTGTTTGGTCTTTCTTTTCTTTTTACTTTTTTATTCTTATTTTCTTTTCTTTTCTAAACTACACTTAATAAAACGTTTACAATAGAGTGATTAAAAAAAACATGATAATAATGGCCAAACATTCTACAATGGTAGAATATAAAATTACGCTACTGTAGTAGGATCAACAAGAAAAATAAAAACTACACAGAGAAAAAAATTATTCCCTACCATTGAGCAATGGTTAACAAGTTCATCTCGGAGTCACAATCTCATTTGTGAGTCATGAGAATTCCATCAACATTGTAGACTCCATAATTATACCCTTTTTGGTAATATTGTTTGTTTTGTGACATATCAACTCCTTATGGGTCATTTAATGCTGAAATTTAATTTTCTTGGAAGCATTAGTAATTTCTTTTAGAAAAATGGATTGTTGATACTTTTTATTTTACAAAAAATATTGCTGGTGCTATTTTTTTTTCAAAAAATATATTGCTAGTAATTTTTTACTATGAAAATGTATTTGCTGATATTTTTACTATAAAAATGTATTTTTATACTTTCATAGTGTTTTGACCCCAGTTTGGGGTGTTAACTATTTGCCCATAGCTGGGGAGCTCTGTAACTGCGTTGAAACCACATTCAGCCATATAGGAAGTTGAAAAACCTATGAAGAAAAGTTTGATAGCTTTCCACAGCACTTTCAGAAATTTCCTTTTGTAGCCAATATTGAATAATTTTTGAAAATCTAAAGAAAATGGATACATGCCCACTGCCACCCGAGTATGTTCACAGCTCCCTCCCCCAACCAAATGAAATAAAAAAAAAACCCAGTTCCCCCTTTCCATAATATAACAAAGGTCATGAGGGGGTACTATCGCCCACTTTGGGAAACACTGATCTAGACTAATTAAAAAAAAAAGAGGAAAATATAAGGTCAATAATAAATAAATACATTTTCTTTTATATCCGTCATGGGAAAATGCAATTACTTAACAAACACCTTAATATTTAAGTAAATATGACTTACATTTGTTTTTATACCCTTTCCAGTAAAATGTCAGCTTTTTCTGAAAACCTTAATCTCTATCTATAAAAGGCAGGATGTTTGTTTGTGTGTGTGTGTGTGTGTGTGTGTGTGTGTGTGTGTGTATGTAACGAATGCACGGCCGCAATTTTCAACGGATTTGCATCAAAATTTACATGCACATGCTCCAAGTTAGTAGAAAGGCCAAGACTGACTTTGCATTTCCCAACTTCCATTGATAGTGGAAATAATCAATTTTTTCATGCTTCTATGGCAGTTTTCATGTAGTTTGCTGCCATTTTCTACTGGCCAGAGTGAGAGCCTATAGCTGGCTGTCACGAATAGGCAGGAAGATTCTAATGGCCAGCATGAGAGCCAACAGCTGACTGACACGAATGTTAACTAGCATGCTAGCATGCAAAAAAAAAATTGATAGCTGCATTCGTCACAAGTGGGAAAAATTTAAATCTGCATGGCACTTTACTCCAATTGGCTCATTTGCTTGCTTAAACTAAACGTTGATTCTGATTCCGCAGAACTGGGTTGGGTGTGAAAAAGGATTTGTTGTTAACATTCTTTTTTCATTTGGTTTTTCCAGTTACAAGTCCTTTTTTAAAGCTGATCATTTTGTGTTCATTTTGTTTAGTTCTTTTTTGTAACAGATTTAATGTTTAGTATAGAGCTTAGAAAAAAATTCGAAAAAGTGTGAGATAGGCAAGTAAGGCATGTAGCAACATCAGCACGGCAAAGGGCACTCCTTTAAGGGCAAAAATATTTTAAGTCAAGTGATAGCGATTGCTGTATGAGTCGTACAATTTTTGAATCAAACACGGGCAACGCCGGGCCATGCTGCTAGTGTTGGAATAAATTTAGATTTGCTTTTATATCCTTTCTGGTAAAATTTAATTACTGTATTTTTTGGCTTAAAAGATGCACTTTTTTTCTTAAAAAATATCCTGAAAAATATGTGTGCATCTTCCAAGATGAATGTAAGGCAACACCCAGACTCAAGTAAGCTTGGGCGGTCACCTAATTGGATTGACTGATAGGGATGTGGATTTGTATGTTGAGTCATTACACTATAATGTTAGCTATCTACTTTAGCCTTTTATATGATGTAACATCAGTACTTAACTGTTAAATGTATCTCCAAGACTATAAACCTTCCTGGAGCCGAGCCACAAGCTTAAACATGCTCTGTTTACTAGCAGCAGTGGAAGCCTTTCTACTCTTGACTAGTATGTTATTGCCATACAAACAAAATCGGACAAGTGATTAATGCAAACAATACATTGTACCAGTATGTGAGGAACACATGGTGAATATCTTGTTGTATAAGAATAATTTTTTTTTAGAAATTTCTTTCTAATATTAGGGTGCGTCTTCCAAGCTGCAACATCTTGTAAGCCAGAAAATAGGGTACTTTTTGAAAAAACCCAAAGGATTAATTTAAGGCTAATTTACCTGTCACCAGATTATTTTTCATTTGAAAAGTGTTAAGAAGCCTCAATTGGAAACAAAAAGCTTCTGCTAAGATTTGAACTCACTTCCATGGAGGGATTTGAACTGGGGCCTCATGGTTGAAACACTAAAATAAAAATGTTCTAACCACTAGGCTACATGCCCACTTTTCTGAGCTGTGCTGTTTATTATTTATTTGTCATAGGATGTAAAATAACCTAAGGCTGGTAACAGAAACTGACAGAATTTAAATTTCAAGATAAACTAATTTCCTTGTAGATGAAGAGGGGGACTCGAGGCAATGGAGATATGATTCCACAGAAGGATACTAAAAATACTATACGTTGGTAAACGAGGAAGTTTTAAGGAAAATGCAAATAAAAAAGACAATTGTGCTCAGGATCTGAGCTGGTTGAAGTTTCTGGGATGCATAGTGAGGAAAGAGGGTTTGATGATTTTGACACTCACAAGACATATAGAACACAAGAGAGAAATGGTAAATAACCAACCTTAGAAGATTGGGTATATGGATAGTGGCAGAACAGGGTTTGTGCGGGATAGTAAGTGGACAAACATTGCTTCGAAGTTCTAGATCAGTGTTTGCCAAAGTGGGCAATAAGCGCCACCTTGTGAGTCTTGTTATTTTGAAAGGGGGAACTTGGAGTTTTTTTTTTATTTCATTGTGGGGGGTGGTGAACATACCCAGATGATGGTGGGCATGTATCCATTTTCTTTAGATTTTCAAAAATTAATCAATA
>CAHIKZ030000767.1:577500-602500 GCA_903632075.3 Acanthosepion pharaonis
AGACAATTTCCAACTTAAACAAGGAGGCTGTCCAGAAGAATTGCAGGAGATTCCAAAGTTGTCTGAAGGCTGTGGTTGAAGCCAATGGTGATTCTATTGAATGAATTTACTCTTTCATATTTCAAGATATTTTTGTGTAATTTTGGTAAATACATCTGTTAAAATGACGTGTCAGTGTTATTTTCATTTTTGTGTAATTTAGACGACAATTTATCCATCGCAGCCTGTATAATGTAGAAGTGACTTCATCATATGTAGACAGGAAACATTGCCATCATATAAGTATGCATGAATATATGTATATAGTGCATGCCAGGTAATTGAGAACAAATTATAATATAAGGGGAAAACAAAGATATCCAATAGAAAAAAAAAATCATATTTTACCAAAGGAGATTTTTTTGCACATGTTCAACTTCGAAAAAACAAAAAAAGATGCAACTCCAGAAGCAACTGCATACTTGGATCATGTGGTTCTCTTTCATGTTAGCTATCATGTGTGCAACAGCAGTAGCTTGCTATTGTGAGACTTTTCGTTGCTCCCCTTTTAATGACACACTAGACATAGTGGCCCAGGGTGTTCAAATCTCACAGGTCAAATATTGGGAGTGGGAGACATGATGTTGAAAATTCTTGATCAGCCACTCCCATGGCTACATGGCAAAGAGTGGGGTCCTGTTGAGCTTGACCATTGTACTTGATGACAGAATATATGGTAGAATTGATCCAGAGGCCCTACAGAAAGAAGTAAGGTTGGCATAATATGGCCCTAATGGTTTATAGCACAAATGACAATTTTTTTAATCGTCTCTCCACAAGCAAGGTGATAATGAAGCTGAGGTGCAGGGGTTACTGACAGTGAAAGAAAATGAGAAAATATTAGACATTAAAAGAACAGGTTTCAGGAAGAGAGAAGATAGTAATTGATGTTACATTTAAATTTTTGAAGATTGTAGGTGACAAGATAGCAAGATTGGTTTGGTTTATTTTGTTTTATGACATACCAACCTCAATGGGTTATTTAAGGTTTTTAAGATTGCTTCCTATGAATAGAATATGTATTTTTTGTAAGAAATCAGTTTGTAGATCAGGTTTCATTGACGTATTTTTGTTAAGATTGCTGATAATATTTTTTTCTCAAAATTTTTTTAAAAAAAAAATGTGTTGCTGGTAAAAATTTGTTTTTTCAAAAATATATTGCTGGTATTATTTTTTTATTAAAAAAATCCAAAGAATCCAATTTATTAAAAAAAAAATTATTACCAATATATTTTTAAAAAAATATATTGTTGGTAATAATTTTTTTTTTTCAAAAATTAATTACTGGTAATATTTTTTTTTTTAAATATATTGTGGGTAATAGTTTGTTTTTTTTCAAAAATGTATTGCTGATAATAATTTTTTTCTTTTTTCATAAATGTATTATTTTTCTTTTTTTTCAAAAATGTATTGCTGATAATAATTTTTTTTTTCAAAATTGCATTGCTGGTAATAATTTTTTTTTTTTTTCAAAAACGTATTGCTGGTAATAATTTTTTATTTTCAAAATCACTTTGCTGGTAATAATTTTTTTTTTTTCAAAATCGCATTGCTGGTAATAATTTTTTTTTTTTTCAAAAACGTATTGCTGGTAATAATTTTTTATTTTCAAAATCACTTTGCTGGTAATAATTTTTTATTTTCAAAATCACTTTGCTGGTAATAATTTTTTTTTTCAAAATCTCATTGCTGGTAATAATTCTTTTTTTAAAAATGTATTGCTAGTAATAATTTTTTTTCATAAATGTGTTGCTGGTACTTTTACTATAAAAACCTATTTTTACACTTTCATAGTGTTTTGACCTAGTTTAGGGGTTATCTATTTGTCCATAGCTGGGACCCTAACAGGTGCTATCACCTTGGGTCAGGCAGGACCTGGGAAAAACATTAATTGAGAGGTGGTTCGACACTTCTCAAAACCTCCTGATCAGAGGCCTCACTGCCGGATGTAGTTTATTGTTGTACCCAGGATGTTTCTTTTATCGCACTTATCTGGAAGTTACACTTATATGTAGCTAGTTCAACATTAAAATGAAGAGACGTACCATGTCTAAATTCATGCGGTTGAGGTACCAAGGAGGGGAGCCCATTAGAACAATTGCCATGAAAATATTTATAGGAAAGTCAGAGGGAAGCCATATCAGAGTGTTGGGAAAGTGACTGAAGTTGAGATGCCAGGTCAGGACCAATAACATTACAGAACCCTTGGATTTTATCAAGAATCTCTAGATATATAGCAAAAGTATTGATATGAAGTTGGTGTGCACTAATAGCTTAGTGGGGTCTGGCGCAGTACAACCGATCATTCCTCCTGTTCACCTGCCTAGTTTTAAGAAGCTTAAGTTAGTATTTTAAGCCACTACCTACAGTGTCTTGCATATACCCAAGGAACTGTAGTTAGAGACTTGTGCCATGAGCTTGGCTTGCCTAGTTTATTTCTTGTATCAGATTGAAAGCCACTGTGTTAATGCCCTTGATATTTGGGAAAGATAAATGAATGTTAAAATTCAGTTCAAGGAATATTTATTTTTAAGATTTTTAGGATGTGCAGGTTGTATAATGTTATATAATGGGAAAGGTATGAATCTATTTCTTCTCCCCCAGCTTTGGGTTAAATATCAGAGGTGATTGGACTTGTTGGCAACCAGTCTAGGAGAAGGAAAAATATAAATTCAAAACTCTACCAATTGTCCATAGTCCCTGACTCTCATTAAGAGTGTGGATAGGAAGAAACAAAAAAAAAAAATATAACTTTAGGTTAGCTTATCATTTACTTACAGCAAAGTGAGGATGTGTTTTCAAATATTTAGTGAATACTGTAAATCATTTTATTTTTGGTTGTTTTTTGTCTTTTATTGATTATTACTGCATTTTCTATGGCTTATCAATTCTTTGCAGGTTATTTAAAGCCAGAAAATATTTTTAGATTATAAAAAGATTTCTTAGGGGGAGATAATAGTTTAATGATAAAAATATTATTAATTGACCCATGTCTGATGAAGAGGTGAAGAGGTGGATTCGTACCTTTCCCAAGGGTATTAGCATGTCAGTCAGTTATGTGCCATACATGATACACGCTTAGTTGATCATGTATCTTTCGATACATGACTGACAAGGCAGATTTTTTTCCTGCAGTAGGTTGCCATTTCTTTCTGCGGTAGACAAGTTGCCATCCCAAAGCTATAGAACCTGGTCTGTTCCGCTATTTACCCATAGCTGGGGGAAGAAGAGGATTCATACCTTTCCCAAGGGTATTAGGATGTAATGGGTTCGACTGGAATTCGAACTCGGCTCTCCGATTCCTCAATCCAAGCTGCTATCCATTACTCTAACGTGCTTCGAAAAAATACTCTTGGGAAAGGCATGAATCCAGCTCTTCTCCCCTAGCTATGGGTTAAATAGCAGAGGAGATTAGACATTGGTAAGCAGTCTAGGAAAAGAATAAATATGAATTCAATTGTCCATGGTCCCTGATTCTTATTAATAATGAGGATAGGAAGAAACAAAAAAACATAACTTTGCGTTAGCTTATCATCTATTTACAGCACAGTGAGAGGGTGTTTTCAAATATTTAGTGAATACTGTAAAAACAAAAGCAACAGGAATTCTGTTGCCATCATTTTGCAAGTTATTTCAAAGCCAGAAAATATTTAAAACCAACCAACCAACATCATCTTATCATGGGTTAGCGATGATAGTTTGGTTGACCATTACTAGTGAGTTTGATCCTCACTGGGTGCCCCATGAAAACATTCAACATTAATTGACCCAACAAAAGTCACCGTGTGTTAAAATCTGTCAACAACGAGGAGTCCAGAGAAAATAATGACTACATATAAAGAATTTTTTTTTCGTTTTCTATGGTTCATCAAAGTATTGCAGGTTATTTAAAGCCAGAAGATATATTTAAATTGTAAGATTTTGAAATGGGGAGATAATAATGATTTAGTGATACAGCTGGATGGGAGGGGGAGAAGTGGATTCCTATAATCCCCAAGGGTGTTAGCCCCTAAGTGAATATAACAAACCCAACGGGAATTGAAACTCAGCTCTTCAATTATCAGTTCTGAACCATTATCCATTACACCACAGACACATCCAAGCTTAAAGCACCTGATATTCCCAAGCAATCACCCATCTTGGTACTGGGCAGGGAACCAATGTTTCAATGTGATATGGCCATAAGCCTTTTTGTTTTTTAATCTATCATCTTAATTCAATTTACCTTTCAAAGAAAGTACCATTCTTTTGCCACCATTTTCATTTAATGAGATGTATGAGTGGCGGTGACATTAAAAGACTAGCAGAACAAAAAATTCCTTCCTTAGGTGCCATGCTTGGGCAATAATGTCTCTTTTCAATTCATAATTGACTTGCCAAAAGAATTGCCACAGAAGGCTGTCATTGCTTTCTGCAGAAACTGATATGATTTGATTGACTTGTTTTTTATGGTTTATCAACCTTTTGCCATTTATTCAAAGTCAGAAAACATCATAAGAATTTGGGGGGCTATAAAAATTTACTGATCCAAATCCTACTAATTAACCCATAGCTGGGGGGAGAAGAGGTTGATTCATACCTTTATCAAGAGTATTTACATTTGAGTGAATATAATGAACCTGACTGGAATTGGAATTCGGCTCACCAATTTTCCATTCCAAGTCTATTACACTCCCACACATCCAAACTTACAGCACCTGGAATTCTCAAGTAGTCACCCATCTAGGTACTGACCATGTTCAACGTTGCTTAACATAAAGTGTTTCAATGTGATATGGCCATAAGCTTCCATCTCAGCATCCAATTATTCCCAAGTGGCCACCCATCTAGGTACTAACTAGGCTCAACATTGCTTAACTTTGTTGATTGTATGGGAACCGATGTTTCAGCATGGTATTCCTGTAAGCTCTGTGGTAGATTGGTTGCTAACCAACAATATAGGACCTAGTTTGTTCTGCTATTTAACCTATAGCTGGGGGGAGAATAGATGCATGCATACCTTTCCCAAGGGTATTTGCGTGTAAGTGAATATAACAAACTTGAATGGAATTCGAACGCAGCTCTCCGATTTCTCATTCCGAAATGTTATACATCACACTACATGCACATCCTAATGAGAAGTTACCTATCATGAATAATCAGAAGAAATCAATTTTCTTTCTGCAAGAAGCTGTAGGCACATGCTTCTTTGAAACTAAGCTGGTTAGTACCGAGGAACCAGAGCTGGTGAAATTCTGTTACTAGATGTAAACACAGTGGCTGAATTCTCAGACTCCACATGTGTTTGCCTGTTAACAGATAGCATCAGCAAAGCCGAGGAGAAAATACAGGAAATCAAAGTAAAACTTACAACAGAAAAAAAAAATGTCTCTGCTAAGAACAGTTTAATTCCACAGACCAAGTTACTCAGGTTGATTTGTCAGACAGAAAGATATTCGGTACTTACCTCAAATTTTCCACGGCTTTCTTTGTTTGTTTCTTTTTTTTTAACGGAATTCTTTATCCTCTGGTTTGTAGAATTGGGGTTTTTAGTAGTAGTTTCATTACTTGTGAGATGGCAGAAAGTAGGTATTAGTTGTGCAAGACTAAGTTTTGGTTCACTTACTGCTTATGTTTTTTTTTGTCATATATAAGTATATCCATTGTTGGATCAGTGTCCAGTTTTTGCGGTCTCAGACTGAGTTAAAATAGCAGATATAAATCTTAGAAATCTTTCAGTTGTAGACAAAACTTATTAGTTTAAATTACACTTGAGATTTGTCATTCTTGCTAAAATATTGGATACCAATAAAAGTTTACTCAAATTAAGTTCAAAGTGATATCTAAAATGGAAGAATTTCTCCTTAGAAAATAAAGAGAAATTTATATAAAAAAAAAATGATGCACTTGAAAATTAAAAACTTTTAAACTCACTATTAACTGAATGTTTTCATTTTATATATAAATATATATACATATGTATATATATTTTATATAATTATCAGGGTTATTTATAGAACTCAGGTAAGTAAAATTAATCTTCTTTTTTTTTGTTTTTGTTTTGGCAGTTAAAAAGAAATAAGCTTCCAAATTTACATATAAAGTAAATTAGTTCTCTTTTTCCCTTTCATTTTTCTTCTTTTTTTTTTTTACAGAAAGGAAAACAAACAACAACGAAGATTAAGCTTAAGACATCTTCCATATATCATCACTTCTCCTTTCGCAATATACCATCTTTCTTATAAACAGCGCCGCATCCCTCGCTCTTTCTAGTGTAGCCGGCTTCAGCATCCTAGAGCAACTTTTACTAATACTCATCCATACACACACACACACTCATCCAACTGCTAAATCCTTTTCGACTTTTCGAGCAAATGCTTCTTCTATAAAACTGGTGTATTCCAACTACGAGTGAGTGAGTTCTCTTTTTTTTCTTCTTCTTTCTTCTTGCTCTCCTCTTCCAACACCTTCCTCCCACTTCTGGCTGCTGCTGCTGCTGCTGCTGATTCAGATGTTGTTCATCCTCCCTTTCTTCCCTATAAGCAACAGGACAGTTGATGCTGTCCTGTTGAGGTTCCAAATACATACAGGCTTTTTTGGCTGTATGGGTTCTGCTGCTGCCTTCGGTGGAAGATGTAGCTTTGAACAGAGACACTGCTGGGTCAGAGTCATTTGGGACAAAAACAAGGATAAAGACAGCAAGACTGTGAGAGAGAGAGAGAGAGAGAGAGAGAGAGATGGTGAAGAGAGATAAAGATTGGTTCAGAGGAAAGAGGAAACCTACAGACTGAAGGGGAGATGATTGTCAGAGAGAGAAAGAGTGAAAGAGTGGAGCTTTTTAAAAGGATGCTAAAAAGAGGGAGTGAAAAAAAAACATTTAAAAAAAATAAGTGTCTGAGAAGCCAATGGTTTTATGCTAATGTCATGCCACCAAATTGGCCGGTCTGATAATAATAGTGAGGAAAAATGGTACAAAATTCCTCCTCTCCTTCCTGCTTCTTCTGCTTTTTTTTTTTTTTTTTTTTTAAATTTATTGTGTGTTTGTGTTTGTGTGTGTGTGCATGTGTGTGTGTGTGAGAGAGGATGTTTTTTCTTTTTCATCTTAATTCAAAAACCGTTTTTAAAGTTTTTTTCTAAATCTAAAATCATATCAAGAACTATTTCTAGGTAAAGAAATGCCAACATCCCTTTTTGGGGCTAAAAGTTGAAACCTATAATACTGGATTTTATTTTTACAAACCTATAATCAATACTGGATATTTTTTTTACACACCTATAATTAATACTGGATTTTTTTTTTACACACCTATAATCAATACTTGATATTTTTTTTTAAAAACCTCTAATTGATACTGGATTTTTTTTTTACAAATCTATAATCAATAGTGGATACTTTTTTTACACACCAATAATTAATGCTGGATTTTTTTATACACACCTATAATTAATACTGGATTTTTTTTACACATCTATAATTAATATTTTCTTTTTACACACCTATAATTAATATAGGATTTTTTTTTACACACCTATAATTAATGCTGGATTTTTTTACACAACTATAATTAATACTGGATTTATTTTACACACCTATAATCAATACTTGATATTTTTTTACAAACGTCTAATTGACACATGATGTGTTTTACAAACCTATAATGAATACTGCACTAGATTTCTTTTACAAACTATAATCAATACTGGATATTTTTTACAAACCTATAATTAATACTGGATTTTTTTAAACACACCTATATTCAATACTGGATTTTTTTATACACCTATAATTAATACTAGATATTTATGTTTTTACTAACCTATAATTATTACTGGATTTTTCTTTACAAACCTATAATCAATACTGGGTTTTGGTTTTACAAACATTTAATCTAGACTGGGTTTTTGTTTTACAAACCTATAATTAATACAGGATTTTTATTTTTATCTTTCTAATTAATACCATATTTTATTTATATTTTTTTTTAATTTAATACTGGATTTTTACTTTTTTAAAAAATTAATACAAGTTTTTAATTTTAATTTTTTAAATTTAATACTGGATTTTAAAAATTAATACTAAATATTAATTTATTTCTGCATTTGACTAAAATGCATCAAACTGATCATATAAACTTCATCACCTGATGACATTTTTCTAAGCTTAACTAAATTTGGCACAAGGCAAACTGGAATAGAGCACATAAGAAGTTTGCACTTCAAATGGATAATGGTACCTACTTTGAAATTAGTATAAAAAACAAACCAGGCATGTGTCAGTGCCTCATGACCGCTGTAAAGTCTAGTATTGCAAAAATAAAAATAAAAATTCAGTGTTAATTATAGATTTCAGAAAAGAAAAAGAAAATTCATGATTAATTATAGGTTTATAAAGAATCTGTTATTAATCATAGGTTTCTACCTATAACCCATCATAGGCAATCATCCCCTTTTTGTGGGAACGTTCGTTGTTAATGGGTTAATGTCATGCTACCAATGCGATCAGTTTGATAATAATAGTGAAAGAAAATGGTACAAAATTTTTCCCCTTCTAACTGCTTAGTTTTTTAAGAAATAATTTTCATCCCACTTCATCTCCTCTTCATCGTAATTCAAATGAAGAAGGCTGTGGTACAAAAGGGTCATGACAACAAAGATGAGGACATTAGTCCAAATGTAAATAAGAAATTTTACGCAGTACAAAATGCATAATTTTTATCTATGACTTTGTTGCTAACAAAAATTTTCCTGTATCCTGCTTAGTTTTCCAAAGACATCTTTCGTTATTCCAAAGTACCTTCAGATTTCAGTATCACATTTTCTGACATCTGTTAAAACACTTCCCAGATAATTAAATGGCAATCTTGGACCTTTGTGCCTGCAAAAAATGTGAGTGTCCCTTGGTACCACTATTATTATTTTAATTACCTTCACTCCTCAGCAATGTTTAGAATGATAATAAAACCTAAACATATGATGAAAGTGAATTCATACATTTTTTTGTTCTTGAAAATTTACAACAAAAATATTAAACCGTATTTATTTATTAGATTGTTTATTTACAACATTCTAAGAGTTAATGTAATGAAATATTTATCATTTACCAATTTATAAAAAAAATAAAAATAATTATTATTATTATTTTATTTCCTTTGATTTCTGATGTGTACTCATTTCTTTCCAGTTCCCACCCAGGAACCTAAGGTTAGAAATGGCATCATGACATTTTCCATTTGAAAAAAAAAGATTACATAGACAAAACCCTTCATAAGATGTGGGCTGTACTCATGAGAAAAATTTTTTGTATTTCTTTAAGGCATGGGCTTTCAGGGATCCCTTCAATTAGTCTACTGGAATCTTTTCCAACCAATTCGAGAGCTCAAACTACAACAGGGATTGTTGATGTTGCCATGTGCCACATTATTATTATTATTATTATTATTATTATTATTCAACCACCTCACCTCCCTTGTAGCCTTTAGCAATATTTCTCCCTCTGCTAAGCCTCACCCAACTCCATTCACCCAAGCTTGTCAGCTAGATGGCCTCCTACTTTTTCTTGTCCCTTTTTCCTTTGATATAACCTGTGAGTATCAAATTCTCCAGGCAATCCTTCCTCATGACACATTCAAAAAATTTCCAGTTTTCCCTTCATCTGTGAATTTCCACAGGTATTTTATAGTCATGGAAATTGCAAGTTAGCATCTTAAGGCCTCGTTATCAAGTGAAGTGATATGAAAGCAATACTGCAGTTTTGGTCTGATCTGCCTCTTCTAAAGATAGAGCATAGCAAGGGGGGGATCAGATACTTACTGAAGTGGTAAAATGAACCAAATTGATTAAAGTATTTGGTCCATGAATTCAATTACATTTGGCAATTTCAAAAGTAAGATGTTGAGACCTAACTCCCAATCTAGTACTAAGATTTGTGAAGTTGATAAAGACAGATATCTAGGAAGATTGTCTGCTTCAATTGAGACATTCGCATTTAATACAATATAAAAAGGATCTGTTAATCATTTATTATTTTACAACCCACCATTTTGTCGCAAAAGGAACATGCATAGTAGATTCAATTGAATTTCATGGTATTGACACATGAATATATTTATGTGAAATTGCTATTTTGTAACGTTTCAAATGTTATGAAGTGTGATTTCCCCACATTTTCTCATTCCAGCAGCAGACGTTAATCTTGCATATCATATTTCTGCCTCTCTCCTTACTGTTTAGACAATTATATAGTCTCTGTACCTTTTTTAATCATTTCACCCTAAGCAAGTCAATAAAGCCACTAAGATGCAAAGGGTTACCGAGTGTTGGAAAATATGAGAAAAACAGCTATTAAGGAGAGAGGACAATAAAAGAACAAGAATTTATAACAACTGACATTGCATTTAAATTTTTGAAGATCAAAGTTGACTGGGAAGCAAGAAACCGAAAAAGAGTTCCACAAGTGAGAAGTGTGAGAGAAGAAACTGTTAGCATAGAACTTACGGTTACATCTAGGCATTTCAACTGTTAATGATGAGACCTTGCTGCCAATCTAGCACTTTGCTTAAATTCATATAATCTAGGCATCATAGTGTAAAGTTCATCTGAACAATTACCATGAAAGTATTTATAGAAAAGGCACATTGAAGCTATGTTATGTTAATGAGAAAGTGATTGAGGCTGCTGTGTCAGGCAAGGACCAGTGTTATACCAAATTCTTGTTTGGATTTTATCAAGAAACTTTAAATATATAGGAGTGCCAGACCACATCTGGTCTGGTGCTCCTATATTTAGAGATTATATATATTCAGCTATGCTAATTAGGCACAACATAGAATGTGCTTTCAGAGTAGCAAATTTCCTATGGACTGTTCTGGTTGTTTGTTTCTTATGCTCCAGGATGTCTTGGAACCATCATTTTGGACATTATTGTTGTAAAAAACTTTCCTCTCAGAGACATGCTTATGGTTCATGGTTATCTTTGTGCAACGTTTGCAATAATAAAAAATCCAGTAATTGCCTTCATCTCAGCGGCATCAATTGATAGCCATTCTTGTTGGTGTTTCTGGCTATACTCTCTAATTTTGGGATGAGATTTTCTCTTGGTTCCTTGCATAGTAACCTGCACGGTCTCTGGTGTAACAAAAGAATAAAAATAACATCTTCAGTTCTTTGATTTGTATTATATATATATATATATATATATATATATATATATATATATATATATATATATATATATATATATATATATATATATATATATATATATATATATATGAGGAGGCATGGTGGAGTAATGGATAGTGGCTTGGATTGAGGAATCGCAGAGCGAGTTAATTCAATCGAATCCATTACATTCACTTTACGTGCTAATACCCTTGGGAAAGGTATGAATCCTCTTCATCTCCCTCCAGCTATGGGTAAAATAGCAGGACAGACTGGGTTCTATAGCCTTGGATGGCAACTGGTCTAGGAGAAGGACAACTCTGAATTCAAAACCTGCGGAGGGTCGTTTGGGAACCTTGTGGCATTCGGTGCACCAGGTTTTGTATTCGTCCCTCAAAAAAGTGTGGCTGGTCCACGAGGCCTTCACCACTATAATCAAATCTTATGTGCCCGATGTCGGGATGTCGGTTTCCTGGAAACTTATCGGCCTGACCCTCATATGTCGAACTCGACGGTAGCAGAGTCGATTATATATATATATAGAGAAGAGAGAGAGAGAGAGAGAGAGAGAGAGACAACAGCCACCTGCATTAATGCAAAGCTCTTCAGCAAAATGAATAGAGCACTCCGGCTGATTGGCATTTGTTTAACAATAAAAACAATATGCTAGAGTTAGGTCTTTCACTCTGTTGAATGAAGATAGCTTAGTGGCAGAAACGCTGACTGACACCAAATCGGTTGGGTTTTGATTCTGGCTTGAGGCATTCAGATGTCTTGTCACACTAAAGGGCTGTGATACAGTGAAAGTACTGTCTACAAATGACATATATATATATATATATATATATATATATATATATATATATATATATATATATACACACACACAGACACACACACATACATATCTATATATATATATATATATATATATATATATATATATATATATACATATATATATATATAAATTTAAATTTATCTACAAGTTATCTACCATTTTCTTGATTCCTCTTCTCTCCTTGTCCTTGCTCTCTAACTCTCTGTCTGCCAAGAAAACTGACTTCCATTAAATATCACCTGGGTTCAGTGGAGTAATGGGTAGCGCCTCGGATTGAGGAATCGGAGAGACGAGTTTGAATTCCAGTCAAATCCATTACATTGATTTACATACTAATACCCTTGGGAAATGTATAAATCCTCTTCTTCTCCCTCCAGCTATGGGTAAATAGCAGGACAGACCAGGTTCTATAGCCTTGGATGGAAACTAGTCTACCACAGAAAGAAATGGCAACCTACTGCAGGAAAAAAATTTGCCTTGTTAATCGTGTATCAAAAGATACATGATTGCCTATCATGCATGGCACATAACTGAGGTATGGATAATTATAGATGGACAAAGAAATAAAAATTTGAATTAAAATGTACTCACTGTAAAAGAAAAATTACAATAAATGTTTGCATTTAGTTTGAAATTATAAACTTAATTCAAATCACATTTTTAAAAAAATTACTATTCATCGCTGCATTTTACACAGAATACTTTCAAATGGCTTTGACAAACATATTTTGGCTGGTTCTTGGGCAATGTATTGCTCACTAGAGTTTGTAGTTGTATCAAGAACCTGCAAGATCTGAATTCCTTCAGCATTTGTCCATTTTTTGGATTATTCCCAGGAGAATTTAGCTTCATGAATAATATAAATGAAAGAGCTGAATGAATCAAAAGATCTTCTTGCAAGAAAGTTCAGACATTCAATGTAAAACTTTTTAGGATCAAGATCTTCTTTGTGCCCTTTCAACTGTTTTAGAAGACCCAATTTTAGTCTTATATCCTACAAATAATACTTTTCATTTATCATTGAAGGTTTTAAAGAATCATTTCTGTCAATTTTGTTGCCACCATTCATGTCATGATCCAATTCTGAGTAAGTAATGCTGACATTATCACTTTCATTAACCTCTTCAGAAAAAGAAATGGCACCTATTTAGAATAGATGATATTTTTTATTTAATTAAAAATTTTCGACCAATGGAACATACTAGTAGAAAACACAAATATATTAACTGCATCCACCTGCAAAAATGACTAAAAATAATGGAAGCTTTAATAATAAAAAAGAAAAAGCCAACTCTTAACAATATTAACTGCGAACAAAGCCACAATGTGCTAACCGTATTTGGAAATTAAAAACATCCCTACGACACACTAAGACATACACAGAACGCACACACTCAGTTAAGCTGAAAAATCAAATCATCCTTGATAATGGCTAAAGGTATAGCCGAAAGCACTCGGAAATATAAAACATTTGGACAGTTCTTACACACCCTTTATCCAGAAAAGAAAGCTCATGTTCGAATACAAAAAAAATTAATAAAAAGCTTAACCTTGTCTGTTGTTTTTAATGAAACATGCATAAAGGAAGGATTACTGCCTAAATATACAACTATATATATAAATATATATATATATATTTACATGAGTTGCCACATGTGAGCTGGGTACAAATATAAATATTTTGCTTGTGGAGTTTGATGGCTGAGTCGTTGATAAAACAAATCACATGTTCTACATTTGCAGCTGCACAAGTTGTAAAATTTTTTTTATGTTTTCTTCACCCTGTAAAAAAAAAAATGATTTGACAGATGTCCATCAAAATCACCTCCCAGCCACCCTAAAGTCCTACTGAGAATTTGGGAGCTGTCATCATGAAGTGTATTCAAAATATTCCCTTGGACCTGTGAAAAGGACAGAAGCATTATCAGCTGATGTGGGTGCCTGGAAAAGTTATAGTGGAAATTCTTCACTAATTTAAAACTTGCTTGGATTTCATAAAGGTTTCTAGTAGGAAATCAGTTAAAAATGCAGAGTGTATGTTGATATTTTTTTATATAGGCTACAAAAATTGGACATTTTAAAATTAAACAAGTGCAGAGATTCAAATATCTGGTAATTGTTTTAACAGAATACAGAAAATATGGGACTAAAATCGGATGGTACATTGCAATGAATTGGGAATCAAATACAGATCAAATATCAATTGGAATCCTACAGAATGATACGATAAAGGACAAAGAGAAAACGTTTATCAATCTATAATGTTTCACTTTTATTAAAGCTTCATCTGAGACTGAGATATGGAGAAAAAAGTAATTCTTGTATTTTTATTTTTATGTTTGATTTTTATTGGTCAATCAGACTTTGTGCCCATTGGACTAGCAAAAGATGTGTGGGTTCATCCACTTGACTTTGCCACAAAACCGTTGCTAGGGGACACTTTTTAAGCCTATAGGAAGGCATGCATTTCTCTCCCTAGTCTCTTTTCACTTTTTTCCACACATGCTTTCAGATATTGTATGTACAGTTAGAACATGGCCACGAGGCTTGCATGCTTTTTTATTTCTCTTTTTTTTGACTGCTGAACTCTCTCTATTGTGCACATTTATTTCTTGCACACTCATATATACACATGTGTCTATCATGTACACAAATTTCACACACGCACACAAAAGCACATATTCTCTTATAGCTAGTTTAAATGCTTTCTTCTTTTATTGTAATTGCATATTTATATAATTCCTTTTTGTCAATACAGGCAATTAGTTTCTGTCTATATTTCTGAGATGAGGTATTATGTACACTATTTACATTGCTCGGATTATCATCCTCATCTTTGTTGCCATATTTATCACAACGTTTCAGCCATTGTGCACTCTGGCCTTCTTCAGGTGGTTGGAATGTTGAACTGAACCCATTGTATGCTCCAGACTTCTTCAGGTGGTTGAAATGTCAAACTGAACAACATGCAATGATAACAGCAAAAATTGCAACATGAGTACTAGTAAAAAATGGTATCTGAAAACATCAGGCTTATAATACCCAGAAATTCATACACAGATGTCCTCAAGGACATCTGTGTATGAATGATATATCGTTAATGCACAGTGAATAAAGGCATTAGTTAGATCCAGTGACTGGACTCAAAAGAGTGCGAGTTCAATACCTGATTAAGGCGGTGGAGAACTTGGAGAGGTGAATTAACAGGAGATAACTGATAACTGACATCCATTAGACATGGCATGTGGAACTAGAACAGTGAGCAAAATAAAGTGTTCAGTTCAACATTGAAGAAGGTCGAAGCGTACAACGGCTGAAACGTTGTGATAAATATGGCAACAAAGATGATGATGATAGTTCGAGCAATGTAAATAATGCAATTAGTTGTTGTTAGTTCTATATTGTTGTGCGTTAATCATTTTTTACTTGGACTCACATATGAGTTAAATATGCCGTAACTGTTGCAGAATTAATATTCAAGGAGGTAAATTTCTACTTAAACACTCAAGCATCCTGCAGCAGGTGTCTTCCAAAAATTCAGCAAAATATTAAGAAACTTTTTTTTTTTTAAAAAAAAAACAAAGAAAAAAGAATGATGAACTGCTATGTGTTAATATAGTTAATGCTAGTTATATAGTTAATGCTCGGCAATTTCCTCAAAGATGAAAAGAAGAATTGAAGCAACAGAAACGGAGAAACTGAGAGTACCATGAACTGAACATGTGAATAATGGGGAAGATTTAAAGAAAATGGAAACAAGAAGAACACTTATACTTAAAATCAGTAAGAAGCAATTGAAATTTCTAGAATACATAATGAGGAAGGAGGACGTGGAAAATTTGACACTCACAGGACTTATTAAAAGCAAAGTGAGGCAAAGGGAAACAGTGAATAACCTACCTAATAAGATTTTGTACCTTTAGAATAAAACAATCCTTGTAGGACTAGAAGACTTATCAGGATTTATTATTGGCAGTCAGAATATTAATAACATTTGATATGCTATTGTTAATGTTTGTCTAGTGGCATATCAACTCTTTTAATGATGAAATTTAATTTTCTTGGGAGCATTAGAAATTTCTTCAACAAAAATGTATTGCTGGTAATTTTTCAAAAATATATTGCTAGTATTTCTTTTCAAAAATGTATTGCTGGCATTTTTTTTAAAAATGTATTGCTGGTAATTTTTTCAAAAATATATTGCTAGTATTTCTTTTCAAAAATGTATTGCTGGCATTTTTTTTTAAAAATGTATTGCTGATATTTTTTTCAAAAATGTGTTGCTGGTATTTTTAAATGTATTGTTGGTATTTTTAAAAAGTATTTTTGGTATTTTGTTTTCAAAAATGTATTGCTGGCATTTTTTTTCAAAATGTGTGGCTGACATTTTTTTCAAAAATGTATTACTGGTATTTTTTTCAAAAATGTATTATTGGTATTTTTTCAAAAATATATTGCTGGCATTTTTTTCAAAAATGTATTGCTGGTATTTTTTTCAAAAACATATTGCTGGTATTTTTCCAAAAATTTATTGCCAGCATTTTTTTCAAAAATTGTATTGCTGATATTTTTTTCAAAAATGCATTGCCGTCATTTTTTTTTTAAATGTATTGCTGGTATTTTTTTAAAAAATGTATTGTTGTTTTTTTTTAATGTATTGATGGTATTTTTTTTCAAAAATGCATTGCTGGTATTTTTACTATGAAAATGTATATTTATACTTTCATAGTGTTTTGGCCCCAGTCTGGGGGTTAACTATTTTCCCATAGTTGGGAAGCTAACAGGGGCTACCACCCCAGGTCTGGGCTGACCTGGGAACAACAGCAATTAAGAGGCAGTTCTATGCTCCTCAAACCCTCCTGATCAGAAGTCTTGCTGCCAAATATAGTTTATCATCATGCCTAGGACACCATTAGATATGCAGATGGTAAAATATTCATAGCAGAGACAGAAAGGAAACTACAGGAACTAAAGAGAGTAAAGAAAACTGAGAAGAAAGGGTTAAACATCAACAAGATGAAAACAAAATGTACAGTTGTCAGCAAAAGAAACAGCCCAACATACAAATTAGAAATTGAAGATACCAAAATTAAACAAGTATAATTTAAATATCTAGGAAGGACAGAAAATCCAACACTGAACTTCAAAGCTGCACTAGAATATTGAAAGATGCCTTCGAAAAGCTAAGCTTAGTATTAACAAACAGGAAAATTTCAATAGAAACAAAGAAATGAGTGCTGAACTGTTATGTAATATCAGTCCTCCCATATGAAAGAGAATGCTGGACAATCTCATCAGAGATAGAGAAGGAACCTGAAGCAACAGAAATATGGCTCTACAGAAGGATGGTGAGAATATCATAGACTGGGCACGTTAGCAATGATAAAGTTTTATGGAAAATAGAATCAAAATGTCTGCTTGTACTCAATATCAGAAAGAGAGAGTTAAAATCCCTACGGCCCATGATGAAGAAAGAGGGCTTAGAAAATCTGACACTCACAATGAACGCAACAGGGGTAGAGCGATACAGTGAATAACCTACCTAACAAGCTTATGCAAATGGTTGACAGAAAAGGAATTAGAAGTTATAGTAGAAAGGTAAACTTTTCTAAGAGCTACAGATGACAGGACGTTGTGGAGAGTCATGATCAATCATACTCTAAAAGGATACGGCACATAGAGGAAGAAATGGATGGCAGAACAGGAAGTGGGATGGACAATAAAACGACAAATGTTGCTAAGAGCTACAAAGAATAGGAAGTTGTGGAGAGCCATGAATATCCACATGCAGAAAGGACAAAGCACACAGAGAAAAAAATGGAAGACAGTACATGAAGTGAGGGAGGGATAAAAAGACAAATTTGTCTGTCTCAAAGGACTCAAAAACCAGGATCAATTAGCATGAAAGAAAAAGGCCCATAAGGATGAAATTAAAACAAAGTGGGACAAATTTTACTAAGAGACTCAAAGAATAAGAAGTTGTGGAGAGACATGATCACCTACATCCTGAAAGGACACAGCACATAGAGAAAGAAATGGATGTCAGAAAAGGAAGTGAGATGGATAATAAAAAGACAAATGTTGCTAAGAGCTACAAAGGACAGAAAGTTGTGGAGAGCCATGATCAATCATACTCTGAAAGGATACGGCACATAGAGGATGAAATGGATGGCAGAACAGGAAGTGGGATGGGCAAATTTTGCTAAGAGCTACAAAAAATAGGAAGTTGTGGAGAGCCATGAATATCCACATCCAGAAAGGACATAGCACATAGAGAAAGAAATGGATGGCAGAACAGGAAGTGAGATGGATAATAAAAAGATAAATGTTACTAAGAGCTACAAAGGACAGGAAGTTGTGGAGAGCCATGATCGACCATGTCTTGAAGGAACAGAGCACTGAGAAGTTGATGTTGATTTAATATTGTTTGCTAAAATAATCAGATTTATAGAGACACTATTTAGGTACCTTGTGGGTGGAGGAGATTTCAAGTGACACTCCTTTTGCTCTTTGACTAACCATTCCTTTACAGCAAGAATTTGCAGAACCAAAATAAAGAGGGACACATCTATAAGATTAAATTTTACAACACAAGCAGTCGTCTGTGAGAGACGCTTGTTGATATTACTCTGTGACAGACACCTAATTCTTTTACTGATTCCTTGAATTACAACTAAAAGTCTTCATTTGAGGCCACTGTTAAAAAAAAAAATGCCCTCCCCATAATTTTTTTAATATAATGTTTGGATGAATAAACCCATTTGATTTCTAAGTAACTCAAAATAATTAACACTGATAGTTCTTCTTATGGCAAATTTGTTGAAAAATGGGAAAATAAAGGTTGACTGTTTATAAAAACGTTTTTAAACTGACATTCTGACAAAGAGCTTTTTGTCACTGCAACACCGAAAAGATTCAAGATATAATGTACTTAGGAAAGAGGAATGATGTGCACTTCAGGAGTCATCTTAAAAATTGGATAAGAATTAATCAATTTACTCATGTACCTACATGTATGTTCGTATATATATATATATATATATATATATATATATTTTAATTTAAATAAAAACAGACCACTTTAAGGTTCCATGTAATAAATTATTTCACCACAGCCCTTTTAAAGGACTGCGGATCAACAGACTTTACTTCCAAACAAAAAAAAAAAAAAATTTATTTAAATTATTTGCTCTGGATTTACATTGAACTCTCTGGATTTTATCCTTCTTAGGTTTACCCATATGGATTACCTAGTTTTTCATAAACTATATATATATATATAATTAGAAGAAAGAATCCACACGTGCTTCTTATAGTATGTAAAATAGATAGGGTGGTTAGTAAAACAAGGCCAAACGAAAGAGTACTAGTGTGAACAGCACAAAAAAACATTCATTACCTATTAATTATTAATATTTAATAAATGTTTTTTGTACTGATGACATTGGTACCCTTTCATTTGCCTTTGTTTTATTAACTAACTATCTATATATATATATATATATATATATATATATATATATATATATATATATATATGTAGTTTTAAGGCAGTGGTTCCCAAAACGTTTTTCTCTGGGCCACATTTTCAGAATTAAAATTTGCTCATGCCTCACCAAATTTGATGTGATAAAGAGTACATTGAAAAATAAGAAAGGGAGATAACTGTGGATATGAAGTCAGAACCTTACCATTGATAACTCTCTCCTCCAATTTGCAGACCCTAGTTACTATATTCTTAATACTTGATATAATGCAAAAATATCACAATGATAAAATCGGTCAATAATTATTAATAACTCTTTATACTGGGACTCGTGCTTACATTTACATAATAATATTTTACATTTTCGCAATAACATAATAATATTTTAAATTTTGAAATAATATTCATTTTTAGTGTATCAATTTTTTGAAACTTTCTAAATCTTTGATTGTCTTTCAATCATTCTGTCTCACCTACTATCCTCTTCTGTTGCACCTATGAGGCATGCCACATTGTTTAGGAATTACTTTCTTAAGATAAGCTATATTTAGGGGTTAAAGTGCTCAATATCCGGGATAGCGTGTGCATATAAGCACAATCAAATATAATAATAACAAACAACAATAAAATAATCAACAATAATTAATTGTAAAATAAGTTAATAAACAACACAATAAAAATAGCCAGAAAACTGTAACCTGATCCGTAATCATTTCCCCTCAATAGCCCCTAAAATAATTTGAAGCGTAACCATTACTGCCTCCTCCCAAATAATCCTTAGAAAAATAAAATAGGCCTAACCCATAATACATCACTGACCAGTATGTATAAAGTGAAACAAAAGCACAACATACATGGCCTGATGATTATGTTTAAGCATGAAACTGTCACTGCTGGATCTTGACTTCATTGTCCACTGATATATATATATTGAAACATGAGAACTCTTATGTAGTGATGGAATCATATTTTTAAATAAATAATTATATTTAGGCTCTACTTTTGTATCAAGCATTGTTTTTTAAAATAATAACAAAAATACTAAAGAACTTTGGATTATTTACCTAACAAGTTCTTTCTTATTTTCTATGTATTTTCACACACACTGACACACACACACACACATACACACACACACACATATATATATATATATATATATATATGATAAGAAGAAGATGGAGACTTTAGTTATCCATTTGGTTTATAATTTTTATTCCATGAAGACTGAGATGTTCAGCTTATCATAAGGAAACCTTCTCCTTCTGCAGAGGTTTTGTTCTGATGAGCTGAACATTCGGTGTTCACAAAATGAAAATTATTAACAAAATGGATAATTACAGTCTCCATCCCCTTATTATCATTATAATGATCTGTAATCTACATTGAGCTCTCCCTGGATTTATATCCTCCTCGGAATTATCCCTTCCAGTCATCAACTGGTAAAACGTATATATATATATATATATATATATATATATATATATATATATATATATGTTTATGCGTGTGTGTAAAATATAGTTTTAAAGTATGCTATATTTATGGGTGCTCAATATCAGTGATAGAGCATATGTAAATATAAAGAGGAAATTGAAGTCAACACCCAAATGCAACAGTCTGTTTCATGCTTATACTGCATTTAGTATGAAACAAACAGACTGTTACCTCTTGGTGTTGACTTCAATGAACACTTGCATGCATATATATATATATATATATATATATATATATATATATATATATGTATAAGGTGGACTCTCCCGTCGTATTCAACATATGAGGGACAAGCAGAGCTCAGTTTCTGGGAACTGGCAGCCCAGACACCAGCGCATATGATTTGATTATAGTGCAACCACACTTTTTGAAAGGCCGATTACAAAGATCTGGTGCATTATGTGCCACAAGGTCCCCCAAAAGACTCTCTGCAGAATTTGATTGTTGATTATTTTATTGTTGTTTGAATTCAGAATTGCCATTCTCCTAGACCAGTTGCCATCCAAGGCTATAGAAACCAGTCCTATTTACCCATAGCTGGAGGAGGGAGAAGAACAGGTTTAATACCTTTCCCAAGGGTATTAGCATGTAAGTAAATGTAATAGATTTGACTTGAAGTCGAACTCAGCTCTCTGATTCCTCTCTCTCTCATATATATATATATATATATATATATATATATATATATATATATATATATATGTTCTATTTTAATACTTTCTTTTCTCACACTTCTTGCCTCTCTTTGAATATTGCTGCCATATCTGGTTTGTTGTGCCTACTATATATCTCAAGGTTTATAATAAAATCCAAAGAAAGGTCTGTAATGCAATTGATTCAGACCTGGCATCTTGAGATCAGTCAGTTTCCTAGTGCCTTAACATGGCTTCCCTCTGTCTTTTCTAGAAATATTTTCAAGGCAATTGTTCTGATGAGCTTTCCTCCTTGGTGCCTTGATTGCATGAACTTAAGTATATTACTAGATTGGCAATTAGGTCTCATCATTGTACTGTTGAATTTGATAGATGTAACCTTTGTGGAGAAATCCTTGGTTACCTCCCTTGTCAAGAAATGGCATCTGTCTTCGCTATGAAGAGAGAACATTAATGGGGAAGCAGAACAATTTATAAACCTACACATTAACAAATTTGGATGTCAAAACAAATAGACTTCATTTTCTCTCCCCCCATCACGAAATTTAATAAACTTAAATTATGCCATAGCTGTAAGTTCTACTCTAATAGTTTCTTTTCTCTCACTTCTTGCCTGTGGAACTCTCTTCTTGTTTCTTGCTTCCCTGCCAGCCACAATCTTCAAAAATTTAAATGGCAATTACAATCTTCTATCTTCCTGAAACCTGTACTTTTATTGTCCTTTCTCCTCACTAAATTCTTCTTTCGCTCTCAGTAAACCCTTGCATCTTAGAAGAATTATTGCCTTGCTTGAGATAAAATGATTTTTAAAAAAATGTATGTTTTTGTTTTTAGGATTAAATTTAATAAATAAAACCCGAAATTATTTTCGGTTGAGTCATGAAAGATTTTCAGATCTACAGGCTGCGATAGATAAATTGTCATCTAAATTACGCAGAAATTGAAATAACACTGACATCTCATTTCAACAGATATATTTACCAAAATTACACAAATTCAGATAATAAAGAGTTAATTTATTCAATAAAATCGCCCGAGGCTTCAATCATGAACTCCAGATGACCGCAGAATCTCCTACAATTCTTCTGGACAGTCTCCTTATTTAAATTGGTGAATGCTGTCATAATCCTTGCCTTCAGTTTATCTGTGGTGTTACAAGGAGTTTTGTTGGTCTCTCGTTCAACTGTACCCTACACATAATAATCAAGGAGGTTGCAGTTTGCAGAGTTAGATGACTAGATATAAGGAGTGACATGTTTGCAGAAATTGTTTAAAAGTCATGACTGGGTTCTCCTGCTTGTGTGGCATGAAGCAGAGTCCTGTTGCTAGACATAGGGTCTTCCAGCAGCCACCCTATTGATCCAGGGAAGCACTACCTCAAGGCACTTGATGCATGCCTCCGTGTTGAGTCTGAGGCATCACCAAAAAATTTGGGAGTTCTTTTCCTATCAGAATGATCAGAGTGACTTTTCCAAGCTACCATACCTTAGACTCATCCAACTCTGAATCATCTGCACTGTCCACAGATTGACACCCAAACACTCTGAAAATGCTGTTTCCAAATTTCTGGTGGAGTGAATTGTGTAATTGTGCTCTTTTTCTCACAGACGGTGCCCAACTGACCCTACTATACTGTGCAGTCAACAAAATCAAAAATAAACAATGTGCATGTGCAAAATTAGAAATATAAAATGTGAACAATTTACCCATCTAGTAAAAGCACCAGATCAGATATGGCAACAATATTCAATGCATGAAAAAACCATAGATCTATAAATCAACATCTTCTATGTCAGATGTTCTCAACCAGGGGTAAATTTACCACTAGGGGGTAAAAATTATATAGTCGAGGGTAAATAATTGAAGTACCTGATAATTAAAAAAAAAACCGCCTGAATGCCGATGATGATATGAGAGTAGCATTATCAGAAACAGCTCCTCGCAAAACAAATTGATTAACTCAATGAATCAACAGTTTTCCCACTGATAATGCTTCTGCTGTTTCTGTTCATTATTTTTGTAATACAAATTAACTTCATAATTTTTATTTAGAAAAGGTTTGATTTTTTCTTTTTTTTTGATACGAATGTATAATACTATTTTTATACAAAACCTAAAGTCCTAAACAATAAAAAGGTTCTTTCTGACCTTCTTATTTTTCTGTCACTTTATGACATTGATGTACAAATGAATGATGGATTACTAATTTTTTGATCAGAATACTGAATTTTTACTAATTTTTAGTATTTGTCAGTATTTTTTATTTCTGTTTTGGTATTTTTACTAATGACTAATTTGCACAATTTTTAGTCACAAATTAGTCAGTACTAATCATAATCATTCATTCAAAAATAATTTTTTTAGTATATTCCAAAAAATTTTTAAATTACCAAAAACAAAAATACTAAAAAAAAATTTTTCTTTTGAATGAATGATTATGATTAGTATTAATTTGTAGATACAGCGGATAAAATGAATAATTTTTTATTAATGACTACAAATGTTAATAAAAATACTGAATTTTATACAGAGTACTAAATTATACTAAAAAATTAGTAGATTAGTACTAAATAAGAAATCAGTATTTTGAGTGTCGCTTAGTATTTTTTTTAGGCAGAGTATTTTTACTAAAAAAACCCTTAGTATTTTGAATGAAAAAATCATTCATTCATTTAGTCACGAAATTGTACATGAATGCTTTATGATGGCTATGAATTTTTTGTATGGGAGTAAGGGGGTAAATGGAGAAATACATAAAGCCGAGGGGGTCAATGATGGAGGAAAGGTTGAGAATGGCTGTTCTATGTGCTGTGTCTTTTCAGAATGTAGGAAATCATAGCTGTTTATAATTTACTGTCCTTTGTACCACTTAATACAGTTCGTCTTTCTTATCTCTCCTAAACTTTGTACTGCTGACCATTTACTCAAGCTCAACAAGTAGGTTAAGCATTGCTTTCATCCGTCCCTCTTGCCTTCAATCTGTCCTGAGAGTATCAGATTTTCTAAGCCCTCTTTCCTCATTATGTGTCCTCAAACATAGCATTAAAAAAAAGATGTGAGTTTAGTAGAAAAATACTTCTGAATTTCAAATGATGTGAAAGGCAATAGGAAACGGCACCACTAGCTTTCCAATGAATGTATGGCAATTGCCAGATAATCTAGAAAAGAAATCTATGGAGAAGACAACAGGAAACCATTCCACTACCTTTCCCAAGAATGCATGGCAATTCACAGAGAATCAAGAAAAGGAAACTGTTGCCTACATCCTGAAGGTGTATGACATTTAGAAGAAGTTAAGGGATTTAACTCAATTCATAAAAATTGATCCAGTAAGGGATCAACTGA